>JAQZBX010009715.1:8251-45700 GCA_029593785.1 Cabassous unicinctus | reverse complement strand
TACATTTTGGACTGTACACTTTAAAATTTTTGAAAAAATATAAAATGGCCTGTATCCACTAATGCAAGATCATGCAGAACAATTCTAATGTTCTAAAAATGCCCTATGCTTCATCTATTCTCCTCTTCCCTCCTCCCCTCAGGGCCTATGGTAATCACTAACATTCACTTTTTGAAGAAAAGATTCAAAGTTACTTCCACTAATATTGAGGGCTTGACATATTGGTCTGTTTTCTTTTATAAGCACTGCCTATGTTCTCAAGTGATTTTTGGACCTCTATTTGAGAACCTAACAGGATACTCTAGTATGGAAATTTATTATTGTTTTGTTTATTGTGTGGATCTCCACCCACTGATGTAACACCTATGACAAGATGAACACTTACATATTCTGTAGAAGCCTGCCCCAGGTGTGCCTGTCCTTTTTGCCCCCCACATCCAAAACCATATACCAGTAACTCTCCCCTGCTATATTTTCCATAAGAACATTCTGAACATTGTAGTTTCAAACACAGACCTGCAAATCCCCAGAGATCACGTGCTCCTTCCTGCAACCCTCCCCCAGTTTCATGGATTGTCCAACTGAATCCTCCCACACTACCACCCTCACAGACCAGCACATCTGAACTCAATAACATGACTGTATCACTGTCATGTCCGTCAACTGCACAACTGCACCCTTCTGCCTTATCATAGATTTTGCCCATATGGGTATTGGCTCACAACCATCCACTCCCTTTCTGTCTCGTATAAAACTATCTCCCAGAGTCTAACTTTGTGAGCATGCTTAATTTTCTTAATTCATATCAATGAGGTCATGCAATATTTGTACTTCAGTGCCTGGCTTGCTTTACTCATCATGGTCTTCAAGATTCACCCCTGTTATCCCATGTGTTAATACTACATTCCTTCTTATAATTGAGAATTCCATTGTATGTATATAGCAGGGATTGCTTATCCACTCCTTTTTTGATAGGCATTGGGATTGTTTCCAAATTTTGGCATTAGTGAATAATGCTGCTATGAACATTGGTGTGCATATATCTGTTTTTGTCCCTGCTTTCAATTATTCTGAATATATACCCAGCAGTGGGATTCCTGGATCTTATAGCAGTTCAATTGTTAGCTTCCTGAGGATCAACGAAACAGTCCTCCACAATGGCTTCACCATTCTACAGTCCCAGCAGTAGTGGATGAGGTTTCCTTTTCCTGAAAATCCTCTCCAACACTTGCTGTCTTTTTTTTTAAATTAGCCACCCATCTAATGGATGTACCATGATATTTCATTGTAGTCTTGACTTGCATTTCCCTAATAGCTAATGAGGTTGAGCAACTTTTCATGTGCTTTTTAGCCATTTGTATTTCTTCTTTTAAGAAGTGTATATTCAAATCATTTGTCCATTTTTCAAAATGGGTTGCTTGTCTTTTTATTTTTGAGATGTAGGATTTCTTTTTATATACTGGATATTAGGCCTCAATTGGACAGATGGTTACCAAATATTTTCTCCCATTGTACAGTCTGCCTCTTCACTTTCTTAACAAACTCCTTTGAGTTGCAGAAATTTCTAATTTTGAAGGGATCCCATTTATCTACTTTTTTCTTTGGTTGCTCATGCTTTCAGTGTAAAGTTCATGCAACCATTTCCTACTACAAGATCTTGTAGATGTTCATACCAGGGGTTTTTAATGTTTTTTGGTACACGGACCTCTTTGTCAGTCAGGTGAAAGCCATGAACCTCTTCTCAGAATGTAGCTCCAGATAGTTTTAAGACACTTAATATTACCATGTCTATTTTTTAATTTATTTTAATCTATTTTTTTTAAAGATACTTAAATTACATAAATGTTACACAAAAAATATAGGGATTCCCATATGCCTCACTCCCCACATCTCCCAAGGCCTCCAACATTAACATCCTTCATTAATGTGGCACATTCATTTCAAATGATAAATGCTTTCTGAGGCATTGCCAATGAGTATGGACCATAGTTCACATTGTAGTTTACACTCTCTCCCACACAATGCTGTGGTTATGGGAAGATATAAAATGGCCTACATCTGTCAATTGCATTGCCATTCAGTATGATTCCCAAGTTCCAAAAAAACTCCCATATTACACATGATTTTCCCTCTTCCTGCACCCAAAGTCTCCAGTGACCACTGCCTCAACATCAATGTTGTAATTTCTTCCATTGCTAGACTCACAAGTCTATAGTGAAAAACCAGTAAGTCCACTCTAGTTGATAATTCATTCCCCAATCCTGAGGATCCTGGGATGGTGATGTCTAATCCTCCTCTAATTGAAAGGGGGCTTCAGTCCCATACAGCTGATGGATGGGACTCTCTTGCTTGCAGATGTAGGCTCTCTTGTTTCCTTGATATGCTGGTTGTCAATCCTGACCTCCTTGTTAGTTTCCTGGGTGAGTCCAATAAGTTGGATAGAAGGTGTTGCAACTCCACTGAGGCTCAGGGACCAGCTGGCACATGGACAGCCCAAAGATTCCAGGCTCTTGGACATACACCTTCAAACTCCAGCACCAAGTATAGGATTAAATGGAATGGACAGATAAACCATGTGTAGGGAGGCCATTATTGAGTCCAACTCTGTCACCCTCAGGAATACAAACTCCAAAGTAGGGCAAGACACGAAACTCTGGAGCTATCTGCACTGACCATAGGACCTGGATGTCCTCAGAGCCCTCAGGAACCCCACTATTTGGGGGTAGTATCCACTTTGGTAGTCTATGAGATACTTCTGAGATATGCATAAGTGTTGCCCTGGGATGACCTACTGACTCACTTTGAAGTTTCTTAGATATATAAGGTCATTTGTCTTTACATTCCCCCCCTTAAGTGTGAGGTCTTTTTCCAATTGCATTGCTAGTTGGTGCTTGGTAGTATTTCTTTGTTGACAGGGAGGCTCATCCCTGGGAGTCATGTTCCATGCTGGGGGAGGGTAATGCATTAATATGGTGAGTTTGACTTAGACAGAGACCACTTTTGAGCAACAAGGAGGCTCTCAGGAGGCAACTCTTGGCACCCCACAACACTAGCTAAGTTTCAATTTCAAGAGCAAAGGCTCACAAGCATAGTCATCAATATCAAGTGTCCATCAATGAACAATCCTACTTCACCAATCATTGTCCTTGAATTTGAGGGACAGTTGTTGCTACATTAGAGAATATGACACAGCTTTCTAGGATGGGAATTCAATATTCTCTTG
Organism: Cabassous unicinctus; assembly: GCA_029593785.1. Classification (NCBI taxonomy): domain Eukaryota; kingdom Metazoa; phylum Chordata; class Mammalia; order Cingulata; family Chlamyphoridae; genus Cabassous; species Cabassous unicinctus. The sequence goes on along the minus strand of JAQZBX010009715.1, from coordinate 42,477 downwards.
GTTATTGTGTAAATCTCAACCCACTGTGAAAACGCCCCATAAATATTTGAACACATTTATATACCTTTTATGTATGCCTAGGTGAACTTCCTCCCCTGTATCCCCTGTCACTGATACCCCACAGCAATGATCCTCCCCTGCCCCAGTTGTAACCCTTCTGTGATTCAAAATGTCTTCAAAAATGAAGCCAATAAAATAGACAAATACAATTAATAAGAAAAAGAAATAATAACGATATGTTTAAATATAAGAAATAAAATTCATAAAAATTTTAAAAATTAAAATAAAATAAAATTAGGACATCTGTGAAGTTTGCATACTAGTAAGACATGGGAATCTCTTCTTCTCCAGAAAAATACCTAGAAGAGAGGCTGAAACTGCCCAGAAAAAGATCTTCTACCATTTAGGAAACAGGCTAAAGCTGGACACCACCCAGTAGAGAGAGACAAGAAGGGAAATCATGATGACAGAACTGTGAGTTGAAACCAGTGGCTGCTGCTGCTGGCACCATCCCCCACTCTAAAGATACTTTAGAATTCTCAGGCCTCTGAGCCTGTGACAACAGAAAAAGGGGGCTCCAGGGATCTACCACCACATGAAAGGGGAGAGAGAAAGACATAACTTAAGGCAGATTCAGATTCTGACCCACAACCTTGGTATGCTGGGTCCCACATGCCCTTCCAGGCCAGGTGAGACCACACAGTGGTTTGCCCTGGGAGCCAGTGAAGGACTGGAGAAATCCAACCCTTACACTCACCCTCTCTTCTAGTTGGGACTAATTGTTGAGGATGCACCAGGAAAGGGGAGAGAAAGGGACAGAACCTGAGGCTGACTCAGCATTCGACTCATAAATTTGGTCTGCTGTGTCCCAAGAGCTCTTCTAGGCCAGGTGGGGCTGTGCCATTGTTTGCCTTGGAGCCTGCAAGGGGCTAAAGATATACATGACTCCCAATCTCCTACTCTACTACGGGGGATGATTATTGAGGACTCAGATGAGAGTGGCAATATTTCCTAGTCAGGAAAATTGAGGGGGCTGCCAGAGTAAGCTGGGGAACTCTCTCAGAGAAAGTTTGAATTACAAAGTCCCTAGCATCTGGACAGGAAGCTCCATCACATTGATCTAGTCTGTGCCACAATAAATACACTCAGACCAGGCATTGAACTCAGAGCTTCCAAAGAGCACTATTTCCTGGCAGACCAAGGAAGCACATGGAAGAAATTTTAAAATAAGTAGGAGAGGCTTTTTCCAGCCTCTATAGTCTCCTGCCCAAGGCCCTAGTAAGTGACTCTGCAACCAATTACTGGGTCCAGGGCCCAGTTTTGAGCAACGAGCAGGACAATCCTAATAATCCAGGTCGAGCCAAGAATCAAAGAGCAGTGGTAAACCACAGCTTCCTGTCACTAAATCCTACAAAATAGAATGAAATAGAGCATCTGTGTAAACTACATCCTAATCAGATGCCTAGATATCAGCAAAAAAATATGAGCCATACTAAGAAAATAGAAGACATAGTCAAAGAAAAGGAATATATCCAATGCCAGAGGAGATGTAGAATTTGAGAGAACAAATCAGTGAGATGCACACAAATTTCCCTAATCAAATTAATGAGTTGAAAGATAATATGTCTAAAGAGATAAATGACATCAAGAAGATATTGAGTGAGCACAAAGAAGAATTTGAATTCCTGAACAGAAAAGTAACAGAGCTCATGGGAATGAAAGACACAGTAGGTGAGATCAAAATCACATTTGAGACATACAACAGCAGACTTGAAAGAAAGAAGAAAGAATAGGTGATACCAAAAAGAAGAATAATTTAAATTGAAGAGAGAAGAGAACCAGAGAGAAAAGAATGGAAAAAATTTAGCAGGGACTGAGAAAGTGTTGAATGGCAACACAAAATGCAACAACATACTTGTCATGGGAGTTCCAGAAGGAGGAGAGAAGGGAAAAGGTGCAGAAAGAGTATTTGAGGAAATAATAGCTGAAAATTTTCCAACTCTCATGAAAGAACTTAACCTCCATGTCCAAGAAGCACACCATGCCCCAATCAGAATAAATCCAAATAGACCTACTCCAAGGCACATACTACTCAGAATGACAAATGTCAAAGAGAAAGAGAAAGTTCTCACAGCCGCAAGATAGAATCAAACCATCACATACAAGGGATGTTCGGTAAGACTTAGTGCAGATTTCTCTTCAGAAACCATGGAGGTGAGAAGACAGTGGTATGATACAATTAGGATACTGAAAGAGAAAAAGTGCCAGTTGAGAATTCTTTATCCAGCAAAACTGTCCTTCAAATATGAAGGTGATACTTACCTGGCAGGGGAGATACCATGATCACAAAGGTGGTTTTCCCAGGGCGAGCCTTATCCATTGCACTCCGGATGTGCTGACCCCTGCGATTTCCCCAAATGTGGGAAACTTGACTGCATAATTTGTGTTAGTGGGGGACTGTGTTCGCGCTCTCATCTGAAAAAAAAAAAAATGAAGGTGAGTATAAAATAGTCACAAACAAACAAAAATTAATAGAGTTTGCAGAAAAGAATCTACGTTTGCATGAAATATTAAAGGAAGCATTAGAAACTGAAAAAAACAGACAGGAGAGACAAGCTTGGAAGAAAGAATAGAAGAAAGAATAGCAGAAAGGATAACCAAAGAGTAAAAAGATGGACAAAAGTAAGATGACATATGAAAATAAAATTAAGAGATTGGGATATTAAAAATAATGAAAAATATTTAATTTTTTCCCACATTTTGCCTTTCATCATTGTAATATCTGTTGTCCTGTATGGAGAGTGACATTTTCTTCCATTTATTCCCCAGTATCTTACATTTTTTCCATTTTGCTTTCAAAGAAGTTTTAGGTCACAGGAAAGTCACATACAGAATACAGTAGATGCCCATATACCCAACATCCTCCCCCTTTTACCCCTTCCCATATTAAAACCTTTTTATATGTGGATGGTAACTTTGTTACAACTGATATACAAATAGTGAAACATAGATACTAACCATGGCCAATGGTTTACTGTATGGTTTAATTTTTAGATCATGCACTTTTATAAATTGTGATGAGATTCAACATGACCTGTGTCCCTCATTGCAAGATCATGTAGAACACTTCCATTGCCCACTAACTACTGCCTGTTCTATCTATTGTTTTCCTCCTTCCCCTCCTCTCAGGAACTAATCCACAGATTTTATGCAATCCCAATAAAAATCAACACAGCAACTAACTATGAAATTTATTTGGAAAAGCAAGAGGCCCCAAATAGCCAAAGACATATTGAAAAAGAAAAATTAAATTAGAGGAATCACAGTACCTGACTTTAAAATAAACTACAAAGCTACAGTGGTCAAGACTGCATGGTATTAGCACGAGGATAGACATACTAACCAATGCCACTAAATTGAGGGTTCTGATATAGATGTTCACATATATTGTCATCTGATATTTGACAAGGCCACCATGCCACTCAACTGGGAGAGAATTCAACAAATGGTGTTTGGAGAACTGGAGCTCCATATCCAAAATAATGAGAATTCCATCTCACACCTTATACAAAAATCAACTCAAGATATATCAAAGATCTAAACATAAGAGCCAAGACCATAAAGACATTGGAAGATAATGTAGGGAAGCATTAATGGACCTTGTATTAAGAAATGGTTTCATGAACTTCACATCCAAACCAAGAGCAGTGAAAGAAAAAATAGATAAATGTATATCCTAAAAATTAAAAAATTTTGCACGTTAAAGGATGTTATAAAGAAAGTAAAACCTTTTCCTATTACTAGATCCCACCTATGTGCCAGCTGTGCCTGGAATCTCAGTGGAGCTGCAACTCCTACCCTACAGCCCAATGGACTCATCCAAGTAACCTGGAGAGGAGACGACGATGGGCAACAGACATCCCGGGAAATGGAGAGGGCCTGCAGCTGAAGGCAAGATAATCCCATCCACTATATCCATGGGATATAAGCCTTCTCTCACTTGGAGGTAGAGTGGACATCACCTTCCAAGTCCCCTCAGGATTGGGGGAGGAGCTGTGGACTGGAGTGGACTTTGTGGTGTTCTGTTGTAGACATATTGTGATTCAAGCAAAGGAAGAAATTGTAACAGTGAGGTGGAGCCAGTGGCCACTGGACATTTTTGGGGCAGGGAGAGGAGGGTCAGTTGAAATACTGGGGCTTTTTTGGGACTTTGGGTGTTGTCCTGAGTGGTTAAGCGGCGATGGATGTAGGCCATTTTCCATCAGAATATACCATGCAGAAATGGGTGGGAGAGAGTGTGGTCTGTGATGTGAACTGTGGTCTGTGCTCTGTGGCAAGGCCCCAGGACGTGTATATCCATTGTGGGTGTTGTACCACACGGATGAGAAATGGTGGTGTGGGATGTTGTTGGAGGTGTGGGCAGTGGGGAACATGGGAATCCCTGTAATTTCTGAGTAATATTTAGGTAATCTAAGCACCTTTAAAATATATATATATAACAACAACAACAAAAAAAAGGAAGACAATGAGAGCATTGCTAAACAGAAGAGACCACAAAAAGTACACACAATGTAAAATGTGACAGAAAGATGACTAGTCCCATTCACTAATCTCACCACAGCCTTTGTGATCTAGTTGACCTATGTACTTCCTGTGTATTCTGGAAATAAATTTACAAATATGCCAAAAAAATTTTTTTTCAAAAAAAATAAAAATAAAGAAAGTAAAAAGGCAGCCTACACATTGGGAGAAAATATTTAGCAACCATATATCTGATAGGAGCCTAATATCCAGCATATGTAAAGAAACCCTACACCTTGAAAATAAAAAGATGAACAACCCATTTAAAAAATGGTCATATGACTTGAAAAGACACTTTTCCAAGGAAGAAATACAAATGGTTAAAAGGCACATGAAAAGATGCTCAAAATCACTAGCTATTAAGGAAATGCAAATCAAAACTACGAAGAGATACCATCTTACACCCATTACACTGGTGGCTATGAAAAAAAACACTGAGTTCTAAAAGTGTTGCTTAGGATGTGGAGGAATGGAAACCCTCATCCACTGCTTGTGGTAATGTAGAATCATCCAGCCATTGTTGAGGACAGTGTGCCAGTTCCTCTGTAGTTGGGCAAAACCCTAACCATAGAACTGCTATATAATCGAGCAATTCCACTGCTGAGTACATACCCAGAAGAATTGAGAGTAAGGACACAAACAGAGATATGTACACCAATGTTCATAGCAGCATTATTCCCTATTCACAAAAGTTGGAATCAACCCAAATGCCCATCCACAGAAGAATTAATAAAGAAAATGTTGTGCATACATACAATGGAATATTAGTCAGGTGTAAGAAGGAATACAGAGCTAACACAAGAGATAACATGGATGTATCTTGAGGACCTTATTTTGAGTGAAGGAAGCCAGGCATTGAACGACAAATGTTACATGACCTCACTGATATGAATTAAGCAAGTTGAGCAAACTCTGATATCTATTGTCTGGCAGATAGTTTTACAGGAAATAGAGAGGGAGGAGAAGGTTGTGAGCCAATGCTCATATTGATATAATCTATGATAAAGTGAAAGTGTGTAGTTGGGCATTGAAGGGATATGACAGGAGGGTACTGACACTTTTGGGTTGGGTGGTACAGGTTTAACAGTTGTGTAGATTGAGGAGTTTAGGATGGAAGGTCCTTGGAACTGGGGGGAAGGTTGGCGGAGGACCAGGTGAACACTGGGGATTGTCAGGTATGTGGTTGAAAGTAAAAAGTTAGGAACATTCTTATGGCAATATGATTAAGCAGGGTTACTGGATTAGGGCATTGGTTGGGGGGCAGGGTGCACCTGGAGCAGGCTTCTATGGTGTATGCAAGTGATCATTTTTTTCATGTGTTGTATCAGTGGGTGGAGACCCACATAATGAGAATGATTGAGTTGGACACCCATCTTGGAGAGGACTGATATGTTCACAAGCAGAGGGGTGGGAGTCTCTTGAGAGCATGGGTGGTTCCTAATAGGGGAGGACAAATCAGTGTGTCAAGACTTCAGTGTTGCAAGTAACTATGAATCTTGTCATCCATGGAGTGAAGTTGGGGCTGCACCATGTCTTTAAATTATATTTTAGTATTATACAAATTAAACTCAAACTCATGTACCCCCTGAAACTTTTCCTCAGAGAGCTTGTGGGCCTATGGACCCCTGCTTAAGAACAACTGACCTGAAGCAATCTTAACAGATAATATAATCAAAGGCACTTCAGCTGAATATAATGTAATCAAAGGATATCACATCCAGAGGAACATATTTGTTTATAAACATAATTTTTCTCTTTTTGTGATTCATAAAATAATCTCAAACTGCCTCATTATATATCACTTATTAAATAATTTTTTTCATGTGCATAGACATCTAGAGTGAACATGCCATGAAGAGTATGTGTCATGAACTTCATTGAAATATAATATTGATGCCCATTGGCATGGATCTTTCTCATCAAGGCAGTAACATGCTCAAATAAAATGGTTCTTAAAAATAAGAGAAGTCCTCATTTAACTGTATGTTCCTCCACTGCTGTTAACCAATTTTTCCCACCTCCCCTTTTGACAAAATTCCTGGGACAAATATTTAACTTTTCCAGGAACTACTTCATCTCTCCCATTCCTTCTAATTAGACTTCCAATCCCATCACTAATTATCAACAATAAACTCTCCCTGACTCAGTCCAATCAGCACATCCTTTTTAACATAATTAAATGTACTAGTTAATTATTCAAGCAAGAACTGTGATCTTTTTACTCTTGGAAAAACTGGATTAACTCTTAGATGACCTCAGATTAATTGCTAGTCTTCCATTCCCTCTAAGTCTTTCATGTATTAACAACTATGCTCTCTTAATATCCTTTATCTCATCCCCCATCTAATGGAATTAATTTAGATTTCATTGGACAACTTTGATTTGTTGTTCCACATTCTGCATCTGCTTCTGATTTTTAGTTTTTTCATTTAACTAGGCCATGTTTGACTGTTACTTAGTATGGCTTGTAAATTTTTGCTGAAGTCTAGGCATTGGTTTATATTGATGGGTTTATTCTGTTGGTCAGTTTCTCTCTCTTGCCTAGAGTTTTATTTTTGTTTGGCTTTGTGTTAAGGGTCTTCTTCTAAATATTTAGAATTGCCAGTATTTAACTGAAAAATCATAATCTAATCAATTAAAAGTGATACCTCTGTAAGACAAGTTTACAACCATAAACCAACAACTATTTTTGAAATGCATAAAAAATGCTAAACTGCCACAAATGTTGAAAATGGGCATCCTTGTCTTATTCCTGATCTTAGAAGGAAAGGTTTAAGTTTTCACCACTGTATATGATGTTAGTTCTGGGTTTTTTATATATAGCCTTTATAATGCTGAGGAAATTTCCTTCTATCACTATCTTTTGTGATATTTTTATTAGAAAAGTGTTCTGTAGTTTGTCTAATGCTCTTTCTGCACCTATAGAAATGTTCGTGTGATATTTTTTTTATCAATCTGTTTATGTGGTGTATAACATTGACTGATTCTTATATGTTGAACCATCCTTGCATACCTGGGGTGAAACCCACTTAGTTATGGTGTATAATTTGTTTGATGCATTGTTGAATATGATTATAGAGTATTTTGTTAAGTATCTTAGCATCTAGGTTCATTAGCAAGATTGGTTTGTAGTTTTCCTTTCTTGTGACATCTTTGGTTTTGTTGTTGGGTTGATGTTGGTGTCATAAAATGAGTTAGGCAATGTTCCTTCCACTTCTATTTTTCTGGAAGAGTTTAAGCAGGATTGGTGTTAGTTCTTTCTAAAATATGTGGTAGAATTCACCTGTGAAGATGTCTGGTCCTGTGATCTTCTTAGTTGGGAGATGTTTGATGACTGATTCTATCTCATTACTTGTGATTTGTCTGTTGAGTTCATCAATTTCTTCTGTCATCAATGTAGGCTGCTTGTGTGTTTCTAGGAATTTGTCCATTTCCTCTAAATTATCATTCTTCTTGGCATAAAAATTTTCAAAGTATCCTCTTATTATACTTTTTATTTCTGTGGTGTCGGTTGTGATATCCCCTTCCTGGTTTCTTATTTTGTATAACTGCATCTTCTCTCATTTTTATTTGTTAGTCTATCTAAGGCTTTCCAATGTTATTGATCTCAAAGAAACAGCTTTCGGTTTTGTTTATTTTTTCTCATGCTTTTTTATTTTCAATTTCATTTAGTTCTGCTCTAATCTTTGTTATTTCCTTCTTTCTACTTCTTTGGGGTTAGATTTTTATTCTTTCTCTCATTCCTCCAGGTGTGCAGATAGGTCTTTAATTTTAGCTCTTTCTTTTTTGATATATGCATTTATGACTATGAATTTCTCTTTCAGTACAGCTTTTGCTGCATCCCATAGGTTTTGATATGTTGTGTTCTTATTTTCATTCATTTCAGGGTAGTAATTGATTTCTTTTGAGTTTTCCTCCTTACCCCATGGTTCGTCTAAGAGTGTGTTGTTTAACTTCCATATCTTTTTGCCTAATCTGGTTCACTGGCCCTTGCTGATTTCCAGCTTCTTTCCATTGAGGTCAGAGAAACTACTTTGTATAATTTCAATCTTTCTGAATTCATTGAGTGTTGTTCTGTGGCCTAGCATGTGGTCTATCTTGGAGAATGATCCATGTGCCCTCTCTTTATATATATCACACTCTCTTTGAGTGTAGTATTTTGTAAGTGTTTATTAGGTCCAGATCCTCTAATATATTATTGAGTCTTTGTTTGTTCTCAGTTGAGATGTCTGCCTAATGATGATAATGGTGTATTAAAGTCTCCCATCATAATTTTAGAGACATCTATTTCTCCACTTAATTTTTCCAGTTTTTGTCTCATGTATTTAGAGGAACACTTGTTATGTGCATAAATGTTTATGATTGTTTTTCCTTGTTGATAGATTACAACCTTTGTATAAATATTTAGTGTCCATTTTTGTCTCTTAAAATAGTTTTACATTTAAAATCTATTTTGTCCAATATTATTATAGCTACTCCCACCCTTTTTTGGTTTTTGTTTGCTTGTAAAATTATTTTCCAACCATTTGCTTTCAGCCTCCTTGAATCCCTGGGTCTTAGGTGGGTTTCTTGTAAACAGCATATTAGATGGGTTATATTTCCTTATCCTTCTGCCAATCTGTGTCTCCTGACTGGTGAGTTTATTCCATTAATGTTCAATTTTATTAATATCAAGGAATTACTTACATTAGCTATATTTTCTTTGGGTTTATGTATGTCCTGTGTTGTTTTTATTTTGCTTTTTAATTTTTCTTACACTCTCCTTGAACTCCCTCTCTCTTGTTTCTCCCTTTGACCTTCAGATCTCCATTTAGTATTTCTTGAAATGCAGCTTTCTTATTGACATACTCTCTTAATTTCTGTTTATCAGTATATATTTTGAACACTCCCTCATTTTTGAGTGCCAGGTTTGCTGGATAGAGTATTCTTGGCTAGAAGCATTTTCCTTTCATCACTTTAACTATATCATACTACTACCATCTTGCCTCCATTGTTTCAGATGAGAAATCAAAACTTAATATAATTGAGCTTCCCTTGTATGTGATGGTTCTCTTTTCTCTTGCTGCTTTCAGTATTCTTTTTCCTGGGCATTGGAGAAATTCACAATATGTGACTTGGAGTAGGCCTGTTAGGATTCACATTGTTTAGGGTGCACTGTGCTTACTGGACATGTACATCCATCTCCCTCAAAATCTTTGAGAAGTTTTCAGCCATTATTTCCTCCAACACTCCTTCTGTCCCTGTTTCCTTCTCTTCTCCCACTGGGATTCCTATAATGCATAGGTTTTTGCATTTCATGTTCTCATTCAAATCCCTAAGGCCCTACTTTATTTTTCCTCTTTTTATCTATCAGTATTACTGTTAGATTTCAGGGATATTGTCTTCCACATTACTAATTCTTTCCTCTGATTGTTCAAATCTGCTGTTATAGTTTCCAGTGTCTTTTTGATTTCTTGGATTGTGCTATTCTTCCCCACCATATTCATTATCATTTTATGTATGTTTTCAGTTTCTTCAGTATATTCTCTCTGTGTCTTCTTAATGTCCTTAATCTCTTCCTTCACTTCATTAAGTTGATTTGTAATATTTGTTTAGATATCTCTGATTACTTGTTCCATGTTCTGCATCTCCTTCTGTTTTTTAGTTTGTTCTTTGGACTGGGACAAATCTTCCTGTTTCTTACTATGGCTTATAATTTTTTGTTGCTGTATAAGCATCTGTTTATCTTGATGGGTTTATTCAGTTGATTAGCTTCTCTCTACTCTATGGTTTTATTTTCTTGCTTTTGAGTATGGTAAAGCTTCACTTTGACACTTCTTTCCTCTTATTCTATTTCCTTGATGTTGTCTATGCTCTCTTGAAAAAAGTTAGGACCAGAGAAATAGGAAGAGATAGGAAGAGAAAAAGAATAATAGTTGTAATTAACAGTAAAAGTTAGAAGATGAACCATAGAAGACCTAGGAAATTGAATAAAGATGAGTAACAACTACAGAGAATAAGATTAGAAAAATGGAATAGAAACCATGAAACAAGAAAGAGAATAGAGAAAAATATAGAATAAATTAAAAGCTAGAATGATGAAAAGAGGGGAAAAGAAAAAGTAAAAGAGAGAAATAAGTAAAAAATAATTTAAAAGGCAAGGAAACACAGAAAGTAGGAAAGAGAAGGAAATGAGAATACAAAAACTTAAAGATCAAGCAAAAAAGAGATGGAATCAAAGAAAAGTAACAGAAAACAGAAAATATAAAGATGGAGAGAAAATTAACACAGGTAGAAAAAATTGTTATAAAAAAATAAAAGAAAAAACAAATCAAGAAACAAAGGAAGGATAAGCACAATAATAAGAAAACAAGACAAGAGTAACTGTTTTGTTTTTTTTTTAAAAGGGAGAAAACATAAAAGATAAAAGAACAAAGGCAAACATGGAAAAACAGCTTTCTCTCTTAGACCACTAAGGATCTTCTCAGGCTGCTGCTATTCACCAAAAAATCACCCTGCAGCCTGTCCTCTGTAGGTTTTAAGCCAGGTTATAGTAAGTAAAATAAGGAAAATAAAAAATGAACCTTTTTAAAAAAAACAATAGATCCAAGAAAAACTAATACAAAATGAAGGTCAATATGTTCCCTGTCATAAAGTTTCAGTTGGATGCTTGATAACTTTGTATCACTTTTCAGAGAGGAGCTTGGAATCAAAACAGGGACCTTCTATATGCTAGGAAGGAATTCTTCCCCCAAGCTAATCTATTTATTTAGGTTGGTAAGCCTTTTGGAAGTCTATCTTCTCCTTTTCCCTTGGGCAGGTTAGATTCCCTGCAGTCCTGCTGCTCAGTCTGTTATCTCTGCCTCCTTTCTGATGATATTCTTCTTTTTATATAGGCTTCTGACATGGCAGCCTGCCTGAGGAGATATCTCTCTCCATCCCCATTGAGTCAGGGTCCCTTCTGACAACCAAGGGTATCTCAGCTGGCTAAAATAACTGCAAAGTAACCACTTTTCACCCTCCCAGACCCTTCCTCCTCCCAGGGAGTTTGCAATCAGACTCCTTTTGGAGGAGCGAGCTGGTGGCACCATGTAGGCTCTTTGTCCTGAAGGCAGGGTATTTGTGTCACTTCGAGCCACAGGAGGGAGAAACTCAAGATTTTTCTTCAGCTTCCTTATCTTTCCAGTATCCTCTTAGATGACCGAGAGCATCCTCCCACTCTATATATATCTAAAGTAGCAGGCAGGGAGGAAGAAGTCTGTTCTCCTCTCAGTCAGGAACTATTTGCCAGGAATTTTACCTTTGCTCAATATTTCAGTGGTGGGTGAGGGGAGCCCTTCACAGTGGCTGGGAGGATCAATAACTCACAGCTTGCTGTTTCAGCCTTTTCTTCTCTATGTCCCTCCTGGGAGTTGTGAAGCAATGACCTGGTGTGTTATACCCCAAAAAAAGCATGTGATGAAGGCAGCACTTGGCTCTCTCTTAGTTATTTTAGTGAGAGTTGAACTTTATCTGCTTTCCCTGTTTGCCATATTCCCACATCAAAATCAATTTTTAACTATTTGATGTTATTGCTAAAGCAAGCATATTTTGTTGATGAATCTGTTGAAGAGTTTTCACTCTGGGTTAGTACAAATTAATATTCTTTTCTTAAAAAAAGCTAGACATTTTTGGTTTTGAATATGATTTTCATCAGAGAATAATGGTAAGACATTGTATGTCTTTAAGTTCAAACTATAAAGTACAAAGCCATCAGATATCTGTTGACATTCCACTATCAAAGGCTTCATTCATGGAGTGCTGAGCTCTCTTTGGCACAGTATACACAACTACTCATGACTTCTTCATCACAATGTCCTTTTTGCTAACAGAGTTGTCAAGCAGCTTTATGATGGGCAGGATTAAGGTTGCTACAGTTGTTTTTCATATTATGCATGATAAATTTTGGCCCAATACTATGATATAAAAGCTGACTAGCAAAAATAAAACAAACAAATGTTTTTTACATCATTTGATTATTACACAAAAATAGGCACATCTATTTTTTAACACAGTATTAGATTTAGTAATTTTAGAAAATTGTTAATAAAATAATTACTAATGGAATTGAAATGAATGTGTGAGTGAAGAAAAGTATAAACCAAAGCTCAAGCCAAGAAACAATAATGAATTTAGTACAATTTGTAATTTTAAAAACAGCTACCTGAAATAGGGAGAAATATTATACTTTCAATGGCAGGATATGCTGTTATAATTTAAGGTGATTGGGTTTAATTTCAAATCAAGGACTATAAAATATTTAATGACAATAATTCTATTAGTATTAATTAAAAGTAGTCCTTATTTTCTAGGCAACAAGTTGGCAGATACATTGGGCTCATCAAGAAGATGAATTTCCAAAGATATTTTTATATCTTTTTTATATCTTTTATGTTTCTTTAAATACAGAAACATCATCATGCAATTTTTAAAAGGCAAATAATTCAAATAGAAACTTCTTTACATATAAAGGTAAAACATGGTATTTTGAAAAAAACTTGTTTAGAAAATCAAATAAGCTAAATGGACAGTTTACTATAAAAATGTTTTAAATATTAAGATGGTAATTTCAGAAACTCTAAATAATAAAACCAAATTTAAAAGCATCTATCTTTGAAACAGGGAGTGGGGTAGGGAGAGAATTGAGCTAAATATCATTGCTGTAATAAGTTGAGATTTTGCCCCACACAGCTTTTGCTAGGATCCCAACACTCTTTGAAAACAAGGGTGTTTCAGACTAAGATGACACTTTTGTCTGTTTCTCATTTTCCTCTTTATATTGATGCCAAAAGTGAGGAATGGATTTGGGTGGGTGCTTTTCTCATCTTTATAGAAATTTGGCAATATTCTGAAAAGTGTGTTTTTGTTTCTCCTGTTCTCTATTCTGATTCCTTATTGTTAATAATCTTGCCTGAGAGAAGAGGGAATTCTATGCAGGTGCTCTGTCCTGTAGCCTCCATTATTTCCAAGACAAAGTGCAAGAGGTACTTTACCAGAGGGTAAATATTGATATACTTTCAAGCCAGCCAAAACTACTTCCAGCAAGTTCTTTATATGCAGGGAGAGTATTCCTAGTGCAGCCAGCACTCTCAGCCAGAGAGGCAGCTCCCAGGATTCTCTAAGAATCACACCTACAGGCCCACTCTTTCTTCAGTGACTTTCAGAAGGAGAGAAATATGGCTTTTGGATCACCAGCTATTGGTATGGAGCCTCCTGTGCAAAGCCTGTTTCCAATATGCAGTGGGGTTTTGACACCCTATCTTTGAAAACTTAAATGTCACTCTTATTCTTACCATAATATCAACATCAAAAGTACTTATATGTTTAATGATATTATCTATAGCAAATGCTTTAAAGTTAACATTGTGTATAATTTTAAAATTAGTCCTATGAAGTAAAGGCAAACTCATGACATTAAACGGTGATATAAATCCCAAACAAGGTGATCTAAAATAATAAAGTCCAGACTTAGAACAGTGAACCTACATCAGTTGAATCCCATTAGAGAGAATGGAAAGTAAGGAGAAATACAAGAAAACCTACTAGACTTTGGTAAGGTTAGCATGGTATATGGAAAAATATTAAACACTAATTTGTTAATTTTCCTGCTGTCTGCTTTTCTGGGTTGCTAATCTGAGCAAGAATCAGGTAACTGTTTGTAGGTGGTAGGAAAAATGGAGGCAGAGAAAATAAATGCAGCAACAAAATTGATTATTTCCACCAAAGTTATAATAGGAGGATATCTGCCAGCAAATCACTTAAAAATGAACAAGGCCTATAAGGACAGAAAGACATAAAATCCAAAATGTATGTATTTTGCCTTCCCATTAAAAAAAATGTGATGAAGTATCACTCAACAGGTTTTTAAATAGTGCAAATTTCAACTATTATTCTAATGTATAAAATTGTTAGAGCTTCAAATGCCTGTTAGCAATTTCAATTCAGAAGAAAAAAATTTTGGCTTCTCTCCAAATGTTCAGGACATACTACATTAAGTTCTCATTTACTAGTGTCTCAGTAGATAACCATATTTTGGCCATACTTAAAAATTTGCTAATTTCATTTGTAGAATAATTCATTTGCATAGATTCCCTGCAGGAGAAAATAGAAATGAAGATGAGAAGTACTCTTTTGTCCCAGAGGTTTTCCTGAGGGCTGTTGCCTTGGAAGTACATCCTACTCTGCTCCAGCTTGGCACAGCAGGCTTGCAATCAGCCCCTACTGTGCAGCTGGTCTGTCCTGCTGAGCAGGTCAACCTAGTCTGTCAACCTGTGGAAGGCAGTGATGAATCTGCCAACTTCGATCTGCCCCTTGGAAATCCAGCAGAAGTAACATTTCCAGCTTTATATATGCTACAGAGAGCCATGGAAGAAGAACAACATGCAAGTAGGCTGGCTTGGAACACCATTCCCTAAAATACTGCTCCAGGTTGCCATCCTGGCTGTCCATGTGCTGAAGAGGGTCTGGCTTCAGTTTTTGTTATTTTAAAAATAAATTAAAATGATATATTACTATTATAAAAAAAGGTAAATTGATTTCAGTTATATTAGAATGATTTGAAATAATGTGCACTGAATCTGATATTTTGATTCCATAAGTCACTCATATGTGTAATGTTTGATTTGATGGCACTGCACTCATAATTTATCAACTACTGGGGCAACAAAACAATACTGCTTACAAAACAAAAACCCCGTAACAATGTAGAAAATAGAAAGAAAACAATTTATTATTGGTTAAGAATGATGAGGTTTACATGCATATAAAGTAGCATACTTGTGATTATTATGTCTGGAAAGAATTTCATACAAATTTATGGAGTAAAGTAGATGAAAGAACAATGAAAGCTTCTCTTATCTCCTTAAGAGATAAATGACTGCACTTCATGATTATTTCGTATATACTCACTGCTGGGAATTTAATCTAGTCCCTGACAAAAGAGATGTTTAAGTTCCAACCCCAGGTACTTTGGTTGTGAAGACATTTGCAAATAGGATATTTGAATATGGTTTTAAGGAGAGGTCAAACTGCTTTAGGTTGGGCCTTAATAAGATTGAAGTCTTTTTAACCAAAAATTGGAAGCCAGTGAAGCCAGAGAAGGAGAGAGATTTCATTGTGATGAATGCAGAGATGCAGCTACAAGCCAAAGAACCCCAAGGATTAGAACACTACAGATCCCAGGAAAAGCATGGTATGTGGATACACTGATGTTGGGTTTCTAGATTTTGAAGTCATGAGACAATAAATTCCCATTGTTTAAATCCACCAGTATGTGTTATTTGTCATAGAAGCCCTAGTAAACCAAGATACAAAATAAGTGACTCCAGAATTAATTTTTGAAGTATGTCTTCACAGTTCCAAGGATTCGATGGGCCTTGGAACCATTGACATTATAGTGAAAAATAAAAAAATTCAGTATTCTTATTGGGCTTATTATGTTTACAAGGAGATAAGCTAAGGAGTGAGAATGGAAGGCAGCTGCTCATTTCCTCCTTATTAAGCAAAGAAAATTTCATTTCCTTAACCTTTTAACCTTACACAACTGAGAAAAACACTTTGAATGATACTTGTTAAGAATCTGAGTACCCAAGAGAGCTATGTTTGTGTGTGTTTATATATGTGTTTCACTTTTTTTAACAAAACAATTTTATTGATACATATTAATAAAGAATAAAACAATTTAAAATGTACAATAATGGTATTCAGTATAATCCCATAGTTGTGCTTTCATCAATTCAGTCAGTTTTAAAGCATTTTCATTATTCTAGTAATACTACTACTACTAAAGAAACCCAACCAACCAAACAAATCTCATCCCTTCTCAATCTCTCTATACTTTCCTGCTCCTGTACATATATGTTATTCCATTTCTTTCTCTCTAGTTTATTTATATTGTGCAAAAAACAGTCATATATGAAATATCACCCATATTCCTATTTTATATGAAGTTTTATTGTGTTATACAGTCCCAAGATACATTTTTTAGGATTCCTCATAGTAGTATAAATGTCATCATGCTTTCCCTTTCAACCAGTCATACCCATATAACAGTTCTGCTAGTCATGAACAGCATGACGTGCTCTCAACATTTCCATTCATTTTCAAAGTTTTGCAAACAACCTTTTAACAATTCTGTACAGATTAACCTTCATCTTTCCATTCTCTATGATCATTCTATTTTCTGGTTACCTATACCCTAATTATTAATTCCATGAGTTTACAATATATTTTAGTTGATATTAGCACAATCATACAGTATTTGCCCTTTTGTGTCTGGCTTGCTGCACTCAACATAACATCCTCTAGGTTCATTCATGTTGTCATAGGATTCATGACTTCATTTATTCTCACCACTGTATAATATTTCATCCTGTGTATACACGGCAATTTGTTTATCTATTCATCAGTTTATGGACATCTGGTTTGTTTCCAAGTTTTGGCAATCATGAATGCTGCTGCTTTGAACAATGGTGGGCAGATGTCTATTCATGGCACTGCTCTTAATTCTTCTATGTATATACCTAGCAATGGTATTGTCTCATCACATGAAAAGTTATTATTTAACTTCATTAGGAACAGCCATAAAGTCACCCACAGTGGCAGTGCCATTCTCTATTCCCTCCAAAGTGAATAAGCATTCCTATCTCTCCAAATCTTTTCCAACAATTACAGTTTTCTAACTTTTTAATAGTGGCCAATCTAATAGGTGTGAAATTACATCCCATTGTAGTTTTGATTTGCATTTCCCTAATTGTTAGTGATGTGGATTATTTTTTCATGTGTTTCTTCATCATTTCTATTTCTTCCTTCTACAATTGCCTTTTCAAGTCCTTTGCCCACTTTTTAATTGGATAATTTGTCTTTTTGTTGTTGAGTTGAATGATCTCTTTATATATCATGATTATTAAACTCTTATTGAACATGTGATTGCCTAATATTTTCTCCCTTTGAGATAGCTGCCTTTTGATGCTTTTGACAAAGACCTTTGCTTGCAAAAGTGTTTAATTTTGAGGAAGTCTCATTTATCTACTTTTTCCTTTGTTGCTTGTGCTTTGGTTTGTAAGTTTTAAGAAACTACCACCTACCACAATATCTTGAAGATATTTTCCTACATTATCTTGTAGGAGTTTTAAGGTTATCACTTTTTATATTTAGTTCCTTGATCTATTTTGAGTTTTTTGTCTAAGGTGTGAGATAGGGATTGTCTGTCTTTCTTTTGGATATAGGTACCCAGTTCTGCCAAGGCTATTTCTTGAATAGACTGTTCTGGCCCAGCTGGGTGGGCTTAACAACCTTGTCAAAAATCACTTGACTGTAGATATTAAGGTCTAGTTCTGAGCTCTAAATTTGGTTCTATTGGTCAATATATCTCTTTATGCCAGTGCCATGCTATTTTTACTGCTTTACCTAAGTAAAATGCTTTAAAGTCAGGAAATGAGTCAGGAAATGAGAGTTCTCCAACTTCATGCTTATTTTTTAAAAATAATTTTGGCTATTCTGGGACCTTTACCTTCAAAATAAATTTGATAATTGGCTTTTTCATTTCTGCAAAGAGGCTGTTGTGATTTTTATTGAGATTTATTGAATCTGTAAATCAATTTAGGTAGAATCGACATCTTAATGATATATGGTCTTCTAATCCACAAACATGGAATGTTCTTCCATTTATGTAAATCTTCCATGCTTTCTTTTAGCAATGTTTTGTAGTTTTCTGGATACTGGTCCTTTAGGTCCTTGGTTATGTTTATTCCTAAGTATTTTATTGTTTTAATCACTATTATAAATGGATTTTCCCCTTGATTTCCTCTACACATTGCACATCAGTAGTGTATAGAATCACTATTGATTTTTGCATATTAATCTTGCATCCTGCCACTTTGCTGAACTCATATATTAGTTCTTGTAACTTTGTTGTGGATTTTTCAGGATTTTCTAGATATAGGGACATACCATCAGAGAATTGTGAAAGTTTTACTTTTTCCTTTCTATTTGGGTGCCATTTATTTCTTTATCTTACCTAATTGCTCTAGCTAATAAATCTAGAACAATATTGAAAAATAATGATGACAGTGGGCATCCTTGTCTTGTTCCTCATCTCAGTAATAAAGGTTTCTGTCTTTCACCATTGAGTACAATGCAAGCTGTAGGTTTTTCATAAATGCATTTTACCATATGAAGAAAGCTTCTTTCCATTCCTATCTTTTGGAAGGTTTTTTTTTTTATCAAGAAAGGGTGCTGTATTTTGTCAAAATCCTTTTCTGCATCAATTGAGGGGCTTATGTGTTTTCTCTTCTGTAATTTATCAATTTGTTTTATTACACTACTTAATTTTCTTTTGTTGAAACAACCTTGCATAACTGGGATAAAACCTACTTGATCATGGTGTATAATACTTTTAATGTGCTTTTTTATTCAGTTTGCAAGTATTTTTTTGAGGAGTTTTCATCTATATTCGTTAGAGATATTTGTCTGTAATTCTATTTATTCATGGTATCTTTATCTGTTCTTGGTATTAGGGAGATATTGGCTTCATAGAATGAGTTTGGTAGTGTTCTTTACTGTCAAATTCTTTGGAAAAGCTTGAGCAAGATTGATGTCAGATCATCTTTGAATGATTGGTAGAATTCACTGTGAAGCCATCTGGATTCATCTTTGGGAGGTTTTTGATGACTGTTTCAATCTTTTCCCTTGTGATTGGTTTGTTGAGGTCTTCTATGTTTTCTAGGGTCAATGTAGGTGGTTCACGTTTTTCTAGGAATTTGTCCATCTCATCAACATTGTCTCATTTTTGGCCTACAGGTGTTCATAGAATCCTCTTGTGATCACTGTTAATTCTGCAAGGTTAGTGGAAATGCCCTCCCTCTCATTTGTGATTTTTTATTTGCTTCTTCTCTCTTTTACTTTGTCAGTATAGCTAAGAATTTGCCAATTTTGTTGATCTTCTCAAAGCACCAACTTTTGGTTTTGTTGAATCTCTCTATTTTTTCCCTCAATTGCATTTTTTTTTTGCTCTGAGCTTTTTATTTCTTTCCTTTGGCTTGGTTTAGGATTAGTTTGCTGTTCATTTTCTAGTTCATCCAGGTGTGCAGTTAGATCTTCAATTTTAGCTCTTTCTTCTTTTTTTAATGTAAACATCTATAAATTTCCATCTCAGCATGGCCTTTGCAGTGTCCCATAGGTTTTGATATGTTGTGACCTCATTTTCATTCATCTCAAGATATTTGCTGAATTCTCTTGCAATTTCTTCTTTGAGCAACTGATTATTTAAGAGTTTGTTGTTTAATCTGCATATATTTATGAATTTTCCATTTTTCTATCCATTATCATTTTTCATCTTCATTCTTCTATAAACAAAGTTTTTTGTTTAATTTCAATCTTTTTAAATTTATTCAGACTTCTCTTGGAACTCAATATGTGGTCTATTTTGGAGAAGGACCATGAATGTTTGAAAATAAAGTATATTCTGCTGTTTTGGAGTATAATTCTAGCTAGATGTCTACTAATTTATCATATTATTCAAGTGCTCTGTTTCTTTATTTATCTTCTTTCCAGAAGTTCTATCCAATACTGAGAGTGTTGTATTTAACTATTTTTGTAGGGATATCTATTTCTCCCTTCAGTTTTGCAATTCTGTTCCTCATGTAACTTGAGACACTTGGGTTAGATGCATAAATATTTAGTATAGTTCTTTCTTCTTGGTGACTTGCCCTTTTTATTAATATATAATGACCTTATTCACCCCTTAAAACACTTTTCTATTTAAAATCTATTTTGTCCAATATTAGTATTACTACTCCAGTTTCTTTGGTTACTATTTGCATGAAATAATTTTTTTCCAAAATTTCACTTTATATCTGGTTTTTTCCTTATGTTTGAGATGAATTTCTTATAGATAACATATATATGGCTCATAATTTGTATCCATTCTATCAGTCTATGTCTTTTGATTGGCAAGTTCATCTTAACATTCAATATTATTAATGTAAAAGCATTACTTCATCCATTTTGTCTTTTGGTTTTTTGTTATATCATACTATTGTCTATTTTATACACTTTAAATTAACCTTCTTAATAATATTCATTTCTACACACTTCTCCAAATCTCTTGCCTTTCTTTTTTCTTTCAGGCTGCAACACTCCCTTTGTAGCTCTTATAATTCTTGTCCTTTGGTAGCATATTCTATCAGTTTTTGCTTGTCTGTGAAGATTTTGAACTCATCTTCATGTTTAAGGACAGTTTTCCTGAATACAGAATTCTTGCCAGGCAGCTTTACTCTTTCAGGACCTTAAAAAATATCATATCATTTTCTTCTCCCCTGCATGGTTTCTGATGAGAAGTTATCTTATTGAGGTTCTCTTGTATGTGCTGCTTTGCTTTTTTCTTGCTGTTTTCTCAATCTTCTCTTTATTACTCATATTTGTCATTCTGAAACGTGTGTAACTCATGGTAGGTCTATTTGGATTTATTCTGTTTGGAATATGTTTTCCATCTTGGATATTGATATTTATGTCTTTCATATGGGGTGGGAAGTTTTGGGCCATTGTTTTCTCAAATATTCTTTTTGCACCTTTTCCATTCTCTTCTACTTCTGGGAAGCCAATAGTGTGAATGTTTGTGCATTTTACATTGTCATTCAATTCCCTGAGACCCTCTTCCGTCTTTTCCATTCTCTTCTCTTTCTGTTCTCCTCTCTTTCCAGTTCAGATGTTCTATCTTTGAGATCACTAATTCTGTCTTTCAGCCATTCAAATATGCTCTTATGTGCCTCTAATGAATTTAATATCATCCATCATGTCTTCCAGTCCCATAAGACCTGTTGCTTTTCTTTGCAGACTTTGAAAGTTTCCTTTATACTCACCCAGTATCTTCTATATATCTTTTATCTCTTTAGTCATTTTTCTTTCAGTTCTTTTAATTGATATAGGAGAGTTGTGTGATTATCATTGATTAATTTTCTTAAATCCTGTATATCTCAGGATAATTGGTTTGTACCTTTGGCTGGGCCCTCTCTTCCAGTTTCCTAATATACCTGCATTTTTTGTGTGTGATATCCAGGCATCTTATTATGTTGGTGAATTTACTCTGATGGTCGGTTTCTCTCTCTTGCCTATTGCTTTTTACCCCACAGCTCTTCTTTGATATTTGATTATCATTACACTATGTCTTTAAAATTGCCCAGCTTTAGCTATCAAAATCATGGCTGGGATTCATTAATGGGGTGCAGATTTTCTCCCAAGTGTTAAGGTACAAAGAGTACCCAAAGCAGTTTTGTCCATGTAATTTCCATACCTGCCTGTAGATGGTGTTCATAAGTGTACCTGTCAACAGAGGTGTTTCTTTCAATCTCCATTTTCCTTTGTTTTGCTCTGGCCATAGGTGAGTTTGAAAACAGTCCCTGCTGGCTGAATTCACTAAAGAATGCCCCCCAACCACCTTCTCTTTTTTCCTTGCAACTGCTGACAGGGAAGAATATGTTCATTCCCCTCTCATTCAGCTGCAGGGAACCAGGGGTTTTAGGCAGTTAAATATCTTGGAGGTGGGGCAGTGGAGCCCTTCCCAGAGACCATCAAGGTTTGATAACTCACATTGGCAGTTTTCTGTTCTTTTTATCTCTCTCTCTCACCTTCCTGGGGGTTGTGAATTATTGTCCTGGTCTGCTGACACCAAAAGCATTTCACTTGGAGAGCTTTTGGATCTTTCTCCACTGCTTTTGTGAGAGAGTTGAGCCCTGCCTGCCTATTCCAATGCCATTGTCCCACAATTCTGTCTTCAGTTTTTTAAAAGATTTATTTTATTTATTTATTTTTCATCCTTCATTGTTCGCCCTTGCTGTCTGCTCTCTGTGTCTCTCTGTTGTGTGCTCCTTTTCTTTTTAGGAGTCACCAGGAACCAAACTTGGGGAATCTCATGGGAGAGGGAGGCACCCAGTTGCTGAAGCTACCTCTGCTCTCTGCCTATTATGTCTATCACTGTATTTCCTTATTGTGTCTCTTCATTGTTTCATCTCATTATGTCATCATGTTGCATCAGCTTACTTTGCCAGCCCATTGCATCAGCTTTCTGTCTTGTTCATCTTCTTCAGGAGGCACCAGAAAAAAAACCTGGGACCTCCCATGTGATAGTTGGGAACCTAACTGCTTGCAATATATCTGCTTCTTTTGCTTTAATTTTAATATGATGCAGTTTTTCCTTGGAAGTAGTCCTTGGTCACTGCTGGGTCCTTTCTTGAAGGAGGGCAGCAGTCCTCTATGTGTGGAGCTGTAGCTTTTCTATGTCTATTTAAAAGATTTCACAGAGCCATTCTGTATATAAGGCATGCTCTTCCCAATATAAAATGCATTATGGAATAGGATGTGATCCTTTGCTGTAAGCTAATAGACCAGTCCCAAACGAATGTAAATTTTAAGATATTTTCATCACTCACTTGGATATTTTCACTTATAGCAAACTCTGTGGTTTGCTTCACCCACTTGTCAGGACAGTTGAATAGCAATATGCCTCACAGTGAGATGCAGGTTGTGTTGTACAGGAACAATAAGAAAGTTTCAGAGAACTCAAACACAGCTGGATATTGTTCTAATAGTTGCCATGTGGCATCCAAGAATACCAAAAATAAAGGAGACACTTTTTCTGATCTCTTTAAATGGTCATATCTCTCCAGGAACTGATAGCTGGCCATGAGCTTCTTCTTCTGTATCAAACAATGAAATTCAGTATTTGTCTTACTATAGGGATCCAGCATCACTAGAATAAGAGAAACTATAAAGTAACTCAATTCTCTTCCTCCTCTTCTTGTAGGATTGCAGAGTTAAGTTTGCTCTTCAGCCTGTACATAAGTTCTACTGAACATTTAATGAATGCCCTTACATATTATAACCACCTAGTACTTTGCAATGAAGATAGCCATTTCTGTTAAGTTTCTTCAAAAGGCACAATAACACATAGTTGCTTAAGTTTAATATATGTCATCTGTATTTCTTGGATATTTGGCAAGATCTTATTCAAATCCAATTTGTGGAAATCATTTCTCTGTGGGTGATTTCTAGTTATTGCATTACAGATATTTTGATCAATTTGTCACTGCTACAACACATCTTTTTTGATGGCCCTTCTCACCAAGGCACTGCCATTAGGGTGGCTTCAGGACAGGAGTGGCACCCTTTTTCCAACAAATAATGGGAAATGAACTTTAGGTATTGGTGTACTAAAGAACTAAGCAATACAAAGTATTCTGGAAGGCAAATGGATATAATGTAAGTCTCATTAATGGAACAAACTTTCCACACAGAAATACCCATCCTCTTGATTTCTCTGTCCCAACCTGAATAAGTTTCAAACAGAGGAGATTTTTGGCTGTTGCCATCACTACTGCCAGCATCTTATCCTCCACCTCCTGAGGGGAGTGCATTTATTTTGTTGCCTGAATTCTGGTACTTTTCCCCAACAAAATCAAATGCAAAGAATAGCTTCAGGTCTATTGGCTAGGAATACTGAGCTACTGTCAGGTATACCTTTTTGGCAGTTTTATGCCATGATTTACCAAAGCAAAATCTGGCATTCCTGAAATCTTTACAATAAATAATTAACTCTTTTGGATTAAATTTCAGGTTCTGCATGGGGCCTAGGACTTTCTGCTATTTTGTGGTCATTTACTGTGACAATTTACTCAATACATGTCAAAGGGACATCCTGTTCAACAAGAAAAAGGTTTATGTAATGGAATTTCTGTAATGGCATTGAAGCACCTGCAATACAGGAAATTTTAAAAACTTTTTTATATCAAAACTTATCTTTCATAAGTGAACATCCATAAACAATAAGTGCATAATAAAAGTTGTGAACTTACAAAACATACATGCATATCATCTTACATGGCACCCATATATTACCTTTCAAATAACACCTTGCATTGTTGTGAAACAGTTGTTATAAATCATGAAAGAACATCATCAAAACATTACTACTACCTGTAGCCAATATCTTACATTAGGTGTATTTTCCCCCAACTCACCTGGTTACAGACACCCTGTATTAGTACACTATACTTTTTATAGTTCATAAGAGAATGTCCTCATATTTGTTCAGTTAACCAAAATCTTCCACAAAATAATTTGTTGTGTTATACAGTCCCGTCTATGTAATATCCATTCAAAATGTACACTCAGTGGCTTTCATATCACAGAGTTGTGTTGTTGTCATCTCAATTTTCAATCATTTTCATTACTCCAAAAAGAAAAATCCAATACCCCTTTATACCACCATAGGAAATAGAATATGGGTAGAGAATGAGAGGTCATGATTAATGTATGTAGAATTTTTAATAATGTTTATTGTAAATGTGTGGAAATAAATAAAATTAATGGTAATCCATTATAGTGAGTATAACTAACACTGCTGATTTATAAGTATGAGTGTGACTGAAAGGTGTAGTTTGTGGTATTATTTCTTTGAAATGAAGATATAGAATAATGAGGGACTGTATAATATAATGATTTTGGAGGTGGATGAAGATTGTGGTTAATAGTATAAGAATTCTCTTTTACAAAGTGTTAAAATCAAAGGAAAATTTGAAGTTACTGTATATCAACATTCCCCATAAATCATATTATGACTTGTGTCTGTTGCAATGGATTTTTGTACAAAATTGACTTCATTTATGGCAATTCTCATGGCAAAAAGATTGGCTCTGTTTTATTAATGTTCAGTTCCAAATTAAATTTATCATCAGTCTGGAGTTGCAGCAGGAATTAGGATCTGAATGTGGACCTTGGTGGCTTAAAGGAGAACATGTTGCATCTGCATCTTCTCTCAGGCCTACCAGTGACCTCCCAACACCTCCAGACACCTTTGTTCCTAGAACTCCAGGTGCTGAAGCCCAGACCACACCTGGAGCATGGACAGGCAGACTGACACGTTGGGACATGAAGGAGAAACTGCCAGAGAAAGGAGGAACAGAGGCAAGCATGGGCCTATGCTGGTGCAGAGGCCCAACCCAAGGAGAGGCCTGCCTCCCCATCCCAAGAGACTACACACATAGGGCCTGTGGTCTGTAGATCAGGACTTCTAACTTACTTGTAGAATTTCAAAGTTACATTAGGCTAAAATTCTGACTTGCAAATATCTGTTAAATCAAGTGGTTTTTGAGTGCAGAGTTAGCAAAGTTGATGCTGCTGTAATTTGACCAAAGAGCCAGGACCCAATTAGTATAATTGAAGACCCAGTTAATGGTACCTGAATGTAAAAGCTCCCAACAATCCAAGTTTTGCTTAGATAAATGATGAGAACGACTCTGTTGCAAATAGGTTTTAAACTATATGGTTAAATTTGGGAGCATTTTATTAATAATATGTCAAGTTGTTTGGTAAATAAAATACTTGTGATTGAGATTGGAGCTCCAGCATTAACCTGTAGTCATCTTCTCCAATTTTTCCAATTCCTATGGGCTGTTTGCTTCAATTATTAGTTCAACTGGAGATAGACAAGCCAGCAAGTTCTTTGAACTGCAGGGCTTTTTTTAAGTCAAATTTGATGGCATTTTACATCTTTATTTAGAAGAATGGCTTATTTGGAGGATTTGGTCCTCTGGTTTGCAAACCAATGAAAGAACCCCAAAAAATTATGAGAAAAAGCCAAGAGAATGGTGTAGGTCTGCATCCAATTGGCTTTTTCTTAGTTTGTGCTGCCTCCTCCCTTGGCCTGAATTATTACCAATAATAACATTGCTAATATTGTCTGTTTCATCATGGTGGGAGAGGGTTTTTGCTCCTGCATTATTTTCTAAAGTGATTATCATTTATTAAGTGGAGTTGCTAATTTATGTACCATAAAGGTGGTACATACCTTTATGTAAATGGCCCTGAAGCAATAATTTAAATTTACTGAAGGAGATTCATGGGGAAAGATTAATCATCCCTCCCATATATAGTGAGAATTTAGGTTTAAATGTGTCCTATAACAAATGGTCCCATAACATTTGTTGGGACTGTATGATAATCTGTTATTAATGGGTCCCAGGAGAGTATCTGTATCAATATGCCCCCCAATCCTGATGGATTGGAGGCAAAATAGAAAATACATATTATGGGAAAAGATGTTATTGAGGGGTTCATGTATACAGAATCCTCATAAACTTGAAGATGAGACATGTCCCCATTAAATATAAAAAAAAGCAATGAGGATGTTTATAAAAATTAGTGTGTGATGTAAGTCTTCCCAAAGGTCTGGAATTAAGAGAAATTAAAGTTTTGGGCAAAAGTAAAACCCAAGCATTAAGAATCAATGGTGTGAGTTCTGTGAAGGTGGCATTAGAGTAGCTCAAAAAGGGTGCAGCTCTCATAAAATAGGAAGAAAGCATAGAAGTCATCCCAGGGAGATACTTTGGAGACCTGCAGAACAAAAGAGTGCCACTCACATCATCAAAGAGAACTGGGGATGGAGAGATTAAGGGGTCAAAGGGAAAACTGTGATTTGTTGGCCTAACACCTGGGAATGGCACACATCCCCCACACTCAAGTTGAACAACCTCCATAAAACCTGCAGCCAAACAGTCAACAGAGAAGGGAAAGGACATATTCCTCCCAGGGAAGAGGGAAGATGCCAGAGAGACCTGGTTGTGGTTTCTGTTCAGGGAGTTTAACCAGTATAAGCTGGTTTTGCATTTATTTTCTCAGAAGTCAATTGAAATGGAAGGATTCATCACAGTGGTAAGGTTTGCCAAAAAACATCATCTGATGGCCAGCCAGAAAAGTGAATAAAGACAAGCCTGTTCTCCCCTGTTTCTTTCCCAATCACCTTAGATCCATTCTATGTCCCATTAGTGGTTCCCTGCCCCTCTTTTGATAACTTAAACAGGGAAAACTTAAGTTTTCGAAAAATTGAACCAGAAATTCATTAAGAGCTGTGAAATAAACCACTAGGACCCCTTGAGGGACCAGGAAGGCTGCCAGAAAAGCCCATGAGAACTCAGCCATGAGAACCTCACTTTGAATGAGATCTCATTTATGGTCAAGGGAAAGCACCAGACACCCTCCAGGGCCCCCCATTTGGCCCCCTGGGGAATTCATAGTTGGGATAATCAATGAGAAAAGTAAACAGCTGGGGCCCCTCCCTGAAACATTAGAAAGGGGAGGTATAACTAATAGCTTGAAAGGTAACCCCACAAGCCATATCTCTCTCTCTCTCTCTGCCTGAAGGAGCCAATGCCTACATCTTGGGTTGTGTAATCTACTTTTTTTTCCCATTTCTGTTCTTTACTTCCATTTTCTGAATAAATTACTGACCTAATTAACCAGCATTTTCTTAAATTCTTTTACATAGCATAGCCAAGTATTAGAGGAATCATCATCCCCTAACTTCCCCTGACTTCATGCATAGGCATATTGCATGTCCAAGTGGTTTTCATACATGATTGTCTTAAAAGCTGTCATTGGACGATTTACTGAAAATATGGTGGATGCACTTTTTGCCCAATGCTTGGGAAATGGCTGTGCCCTGGTGGGCTGAGTGAGATCTGTGGGAGTCATGGGCTGTGGAAGCAGCAATGCATGGAGCATTCATTAAATTGAGGTGATAGCTGAAACATGGAGCCCCAATGACTCTCATTTGGAGTAATCTATCTCACAGTGTTTTTTGTTCAATCCCATATATTTGCCAGACATGAGCTCTCCTCTGTTTCCAGCTTACTTGCAGAGGTCTAAACTTCATTGTAATGAGAAAATGAAAACAAAACAACAATTGAAACTACCTAAAGTAAGAGTGTAGAATCAAGATTACAGCTTAATATGAGATAAAGTAGATTTGCCTATTACCTAACTTTGGAGCTCTTCATGTATTTCCATAAATTGCCGAATTTAGCATTGAAAAAGCTATTGCTTTTTTTAGCTTTTCTTTGTCCATTCCCCAGTAGGGGAGCATTTGGGTTGTTTCTAGTTCATGGTGATTAAAGCTGCTATAAGCAGTTATCTACAGGTTGTCACTTGGGTAAATACCTAGGAGTAGAATTTCTGTATTGTATGTTAAGTACAATGAACT
This sequence comes from Cabassous unicinctus, assembly GCA_029593785.1. Taxonomy (NCBI): domain Eukaryota; kingdom Metazoa; phylum Chordata; class Mammalia; order Cingulata; family Chlamyphoridae; genus Cabassous; species Cabassous unicinctus. Next base: position 13,847 of record JAQZBX010009715.1, on the reverse strand, counting down.
TTAAAGAAATCACCTACTGTTTTTGAAAGTGGCTGCACTATTTTGAATTCCCATCAGTAATGTAGGAGTGTTCCATTGCTCTCCATACTTTTGAGTCATTATCAAAACTTGAGCCATTCTAGTAAGTGTATAGTGGTAGCTTATTTTGGTTTGATTTTCATTTCCCTGATAACCAATGATGTTGAGCATATGTTGATGTGCTTACTGCTGTCTATATATCTTCTTTGATTCAGTATTTGTTCAGATCCTTGGTTCTTTAAATTTCTTTTTAATATTATTTTTCAAGAGCTCTTTATATATTCTGGACACAATCCTTTAACAGGTATATTATTTACAAATATTTTCTCCTAGTCTGTGATTTCTCTTTTTAATCTCTTAACAATGTCTTTCAAAGAAGAGAAGTTCTTCATTTTGAGGTCCAGTTTGTTGATTTTTCCTTTCATAAATTACACTTTTGGTGCCATGTATACTGGAGTCTAATTCAGCAATGAAATGGAACAAACTACTGATACACAAAGATGTGCATGAGCCTCAAGGGAACTAACATGAGTGAATGAAACCAGAATCAAATGTCTACACACTGTGGAATTCCATTTATATGACCTTCTGGAAAAAGCAAAATTAAAGGGACAGAAAATAGATAACTTGCTGTCAGCAGCTGAGGGTGAGGTAGGTGTTACCTACAAAGGGGGGAGTTTCAGTAATGCAACTCTCCTGTAGCTTAGTTGTGGTGCTGGTTACTCAACTATATGTATTTGCTAAAACTTTCAGAACTGTCCACTAAAATGGGTGGATATTAGAGTATGCAGATAATGCCTTAATTTTTAAAAAAGCAACATTTTACCTTGACCTCCTATTACACTTTAGTTTCTTCAAAGAGGAGTTCTTAAAAGCATCCAAGACAGAGTGAAAGGAAGTTAAGAGTATAAGAAAGGAATATGCAATTTTATCTTACAGCTGATAATACAGACCAGAAGCATGTTTCAAGAGCAGAATAGAATCATATGCTCCATGATGAGTGGGATGGTGGGACATGGGGTGCTCATTGCTGTTTCCTAAATCCTTTTCCTCTACCTCCTGGACACAGTGTCAGATGGTCATTTTCAGTTTCCCTTGCCATGATAATATCCTGTAGATGTTATGTATGTGATTTCCAAGCTTGGTTCATCAAAACTTCTTGCTATTCTCTGCTCTTTTCCTTCTCTCCAAATCTAGGTGGATGCAGAAAATTGAGCAAGAGTGATCAGGGATCTAGTGGATGGTGGAGCCACAAGGTGGGAAGAACTCATCAAGGGGATTTTGGCAGGAGTAAGGCATGCATTTTTATTTTGTTTCACCAACTGAGATTTATGAGACTTGTTTGTTACAGTACTTCATGGTACTTATCTAAATCCAAATAGTGTAATTGTATTTCTTTGCCTGCTTGGGCATATTAAAATGTTGAGATTCTTGGTAAGAAGAATAATGAGATGATAAACCATGAGGATGGAGAGTTCTTCAGAAATTTTTGTTTGAGGTGTTTTTTGGTTGGAATTTTTTGAGAGTGTCTTTTGACATATGACTTTTAGGAACACATTTGCACTTTTATTTGGGCTGCATTGTTGCAAGTTGCCTCATTCATTTATACATTAATGGAGAGCTGTGTTAGAAACATTGCGCTATGATGGTATATTTTTTCTTTATCTCCTTGTGTTTTTATTATTTTTGCATTAAACTGATTGAGCTGATAGTTACATATAATTTTGGAATTTTTAACTCTTCCATGTGTATAGAACTTTTTATCATTTTGAATTGACCTTTTTCTATTAATGCTCCTAGTTTATAAACAAATTTTTTGGTGTTAGTGAAATTATGCATGTTTCCTTTGTTTGGTATTTCCTTAGCATATAAATTTGTTTTTTGCTTTCATACATCCTTTATATTATATTTTAAACATATTGACTATAAACAAGACATGGCTGGATATAAAAAGCACAGTTTGTAATTTTCTTCCTTTTAAAATTGAGACATTTTAAATTTAAAATAATTATAATAATTTTATTAATTACTAATATATTTGGATTTATCTTTATCATTTTATTTTGTGATTTCTATGTGCCTCACTCTTTTTATTTTTTCTTCCTTCTTAATTACTTCAAATTGAGTTTTTGATTTCATTCTTTTTCTTTCTTTTGTTAATCATATCTACTTCTATGCTTTCTGTTTCTCCCTAGAGATGTTAAGCTGCATATTTACTTTGTCAAAAACAGACGCTAATAAGTATCTTTTTCTCTTTTGGGGTAATTCAAGGATCTGGATACAAATCACCCTCATCTTTGCTTGTATACTGTGGCAGAGGCTGCTGCTTGTTCATTGAAAATCCATTTTCTATTCTTTTTGCATGCAGTCTTAAGCTACATTTTCAAGCCTTCCCTATAATTAGCTACAATGAGGTGACAGAGAACTGGTAAATTCCATCTCCAGGCCTTGCTGATAAAAATGTCCCATGCTTTTTGTATAGTTTAGCTTTATTTTTTTAATTCTCTAAAATATTATGATTTTTTAACATTCAACATTTGTTTGCATTTTTTAACACTTCCTTTGTTCATCATTTCTTATTTCATCTCAGACCTTCCTATTAGGATCTTGTTTCATTTTCCTGAAGTACATCCTTTAGATGTTCTTAGAATGGGTCTGTAAATCTGTAAATGTCATATAGACTCAAATATTTTTAACTGAATATTTTTTCCCTTGAACAAAATTTTCATTTGTCATTCAAAAAAACATAAAATAGTAAAGTGTTTTTTTTAAAGCAATGCAAGTTATATTAAAAAATCCCAAAGAATTTTGATGCAAGTGAAGAGTAAAAAAAAGGAAAGTTTTGGATTGGAAGACTCAACACTGTTCAGATATAAATGCCTTCCAAGTTGATCTATAGATTCAGTGTAATTCCATTGTAAATTTTGGCAGGATTTTTGGTAGAAATAGATAAGAAGATTAAGCTATGTCTAAAATTTATGTGGGAATACAAATGACCTAGAATGTTTAAAACAATTTTAAAAAAGAAAAACAAATTTGGAGGACATACATGACTTGATTTTAAGATTAAGTATAGAGCTAAATTAATAAAAACACAATCTGGTTTCAGTGAAAGAGTAGACATATAGTTCAATAGTTTGTAAATAGACTTGCATCTGTATGGTAAATTGATTTTCAACAAAACTATGAAAGCAATTTCCTGGGGAAAGGAGCATCATTTCATAATGTTGCTGAAACAAGTATATGTCCATATGGAAAAATAAACATGAACCTTTACTTCAGCCTAAACACAAAGATTAACTTGAAATGCAGTAGAGACCCAAATATAAAAGTTAAAAGTGTAAAACATGTCAAAGAAAACAAATGCTAAAATATTTTTGAGTTGTTGGATAGGAAATTTTTCTTAGATGTTACACAGAAAGCATAAACCATAAAAAAAAACTTGATAAAATTGAATTATTCAAAATTAAAATGTTTTGCTCTTCAAAAGACAAAATTAATGAAATCAAAAGGTAAACTATAGAATTGAAGAAAATATCTGCAATAAATTTAGATGTCATAAGAATTGTATCAACAATATACATGAAGACACAATTCAAACCTAAGAAGAGAAAGTGCCCAATTTAAAAAAGAATAAAAAATTTTTAACACATATTTCACAAAAGAATGGTCAATGGAGATGTGAAAATGTGTTCAGCATCATTAGTTATGAAGAAAATGCAAATTAAAATCACATTGAGCCTTGAATATACATCATTAGAATACTGATAATAAAATAACTGAGAATAAATGTATCATTGAGAATGTGAAGTAACTTAAGCTCTCACACCCTTATTCTGGGAGTATAAAATGACAAAACCACTTTAATAATTAACCATATATCTATCACATAATCAAGATCTCACTTTAGGTAAGAAATGAAAGCATGTTTATGCAGAGATGACTGTTCATAACAGCTTTATTCACAATAAGAAAACATAGAAAAACCTAAATATTTTCAGGGAGTAATCACAATGTGGTCTATCCACACAACAAAATACACCTATTTAATAAAAAGAATGAACTACTGATACATGACCACAGAATGGATGAGTCTCAAAATCATTATTCCAAGTGAAAATAATCCTGACACAATAAAGTACATACTGTATGATGTCATTCATATAAAAATTTAGGAAATGCAAATTTGTCTATACTGTTTGGAGCCAGTGTTGGAGGGTGGCATGTAATAAAAAGGGGCTTTAGGAAGCATTTTTTCTGTAACAGAGAATTTCTGTATTTTGGTCGTGGCAGTGGGCTCACCAGTATATGATCAATAAAATCTCATTGAATTGTAAAAAAAAAATACTATACACTAGGCAAGAGAAAGAAATTGATGAACAGAGTAAAATCACCACCACAATCACATACCTAGATATCAATAAAAAATGACATGCTAAGAAACAGAAAGATATGGCCAAGCAAAGGAACAAACCAAGAATCCAGATGAGACACAGGAGTAAAGACAACTAATCAATGATGTTCACACAAATCTCCTTAATCAGTTCAAGAAGTTGAAGGAATATATGACTAATGAAGTGAAGGATTTTAAGATGACATTTTGTGTGCATAAAGAACAATTTTAAAGCCTTTAAAGAAAAGTACAGAATTTATGGAAATGAGAGACACAATAGATGAGAGTAAAAATACATTAAAAGCATATAATAGTAGAATTGATTTGTTTGAGGATAGAATTAGTGAATTAGAAGACAGAGCACCTGAACTGGAAAAGACAGAAGAACAGAAAGAGAAAAGAATGGAAAAATTAAATGGGGTTTCAGGGAATTGTATGATAGCATGAAACACACAAACATATGCATTATAGAAATCCAAGAAGGAGAAGAGAATGGAAAAGGGACAGAATTTTTAAGGAAATAATGACTGAAAATTCTCCAATCCATATGAAAGATATGAATAACAATATTCCAGAATTTAAACAGAATAAGTTTGAATAGATTTATTCTGAGTCATAAACTATTCAGAATGTTAAATATCAGACATAAAGAGAGGTTTCTGAGAGCAGGAAGAGAAAAGCAATTTATCACTTTCATGGAAGCCTCAATGTTTAATTTCTGATGTCTCATCAGAAACCATGGAGGTAAGAAGACAGTATGTATAATATGTTTAAGGTACTGAAGGAAGAAACTGCTGGCCCAGAATTCTTTCTCCAGAAAAACTATCCTTCAAAAATGTTTAAAGTCTTTACAGACAAATAAAACAGAACTTGTCACCGAGAGACTGGTTCTACAAAAGATACCGCAGGGTATGTTACAGTCTGAAAGGAAATGACAAGGATGAGAGGCTTGGAGAAGAGTGTAGCAATTAAGATAATAAAAAGGAAAGCTGGAAGGGTTAAAAGACAGAAAATAGTAAGATATGAAAACAGAAAGCAAAGGGATAAAATGGCAAGGTAAGTAATGTTTGTATTGAATAACATTGAATATTAATGTCCTCAAAAGACATAGGACAGAATGGCTAAAAAATTATGAGCCATCTATTTGTTGACTACAACAGACTCACTTATTTTTAGTTTTTTTTT
>JAQZBX010009714.1:0-45608 GCA_029593785.1 Cabassous unicinctus | reverse complement strand
ATTTTCCAAATTCACAGAATTCTGATATGGAGAGCAATTTCATAGTTATTCCACTTATTTTTCTTTTTCCTTTTTTATTTTTTCTTCAATTTTTCCACTTATTCTTTAGAGAAGAAAGAGTACTACGGTTAAAGAGTGCTGCTTGGAACTGGACATTCCAGGGTTTAAATTCCAGTTCTGCCAGTTTTTTAAAACTGTATGACACTAAGTAAGGTAGTGAAATTTTTCATATCAGTTTCCTCAACTATAAAAGAAAAATAAAATTTCTAATTCAATTTAGTTATTTTAAAGATTAAATCAGATGGAGAATGGAAAGAATTTAATGGAGGACTAATAAATCATGGCCATCATCATCCAAATACTTAAATTATTGCAAAAATTTTAATATACAGTGGTTTTTGGAAAGAAAATATTCACTGGTTTTATAACTATTTTTGGTTGATCTTATGCATTAACAAACAGCTAAAAAAGAATACAGTACTTCAAATATTTGTTTTTTCACCAAGTAAAATATTGTGACAAAATTAAGTTATTGAAAAAAGTATATGCTAACATTAAGAAAATTTGGAAAATATATTCAAATGTTAACGAAAAAGAAATATGCTAACCGTTTTTGATGGACTAATCTTACAAAGGGGTGTGTATGTATTACTTAAATATACAAAATTTTTGTCATTTCCTATTTAGCTTTCACTTTCCAATTATCACTATAACCTTTGGTAATTCCTTTGTCATTCATTTAAACTTGGAAGATGAACATTTTCTTGACACAGGAGCGAAATCAAGAATCTCATCTTGCAGTGTTTTAAGCTCTGAAGCTTTGAAACTTCTTCAAGTTACATATCTGCAAGAAGTAATATCTCTTTTTGTCTATCTTAACATTATAAAACCTTACCATTCTATGATGTGTAACAAGCTCTATTAATTAGTACTTCTTTGTTTAATTTCAATGTGATTAAAAAATCATTGCCATTTTCCTAATTTTTATAATTGTTAATATTATTTAAAAATAAATTCTTGAGTTAATTTCTTTTCTCATTAGTTTTCAAATTTTTAATAGAGAAAAATTGTAACATTAAGAACTGTTAATCCAAATATAGTAGTAATCCATAAAATTTAGTCAGTAGAGAGTTAAAATTTACTTTAAAATCCCTCTATGTAATCTGTAATTGCAGTTTTAGTTTTCTCTGATATTCTAAGTTTATTTATGAAAGCATATTTTTCATTTTCAAAAAAAATTTGACCATTTTCATTAAACATTTGCAATAGGTAGGTTGTTTGCACTGAAGTGATTTTTATTTTGCACTAATATTAAAATTTTCTTTACAAATTTATATTTGGTTATTTTTCTGAATGATTTTTCATTGATTAAAATAAAGTTCAATCTCTGTTTTAGAATTAAAAACATTTCTGTAGTTCATATGCATTATTTTTACTGAAAGTTTATTTTCTATGAAAATTTTAACTTATCATATATAATACCATATAAACTACCTCATTCTGAATTATTTTAAAATCGAAATCTATATTGCCGACAATTTATATTTATTGTATTTCCTTTTTGTCTTGTTTGTAATTAGGGATGCCTTTGATAACATTTACTAACTAATAATATACTTTTTGTTTAATCTCTCATCTTATACAGTCATTACATCTATTCTCTTATAAATATGTGATCATTACGTTTTCTGCTCTTTTTTTTAATGAACTGTGCTTGCCTTGATTTCATTTCTGTATATTTACATGTTAGAAATTGTATCTTGTTGGTTTCTGTTAGCAACTATGATCAACAGATTCTTTAATTTTTTTCAGACAATAATAAGTACAGGAAAAGTTAATTTTAATTGCAATCAGAATACCCTTTTCTTCTATAATATATTCTAGAAAGCATTTATTATATTATTATATAAATGCAATATAACATTTGTGCAATATGAAAACACTAGACTGGTTACATTTTCCATCTTATATCCCTACTTATATAAAGGCCAGTATATTGTTTTCTGGATGTGATCTTGAGTAATTATTTTTTTATTGCTCAGTATTCCCAAAACATTTTTCTTTTTCTTTCTTTCTTTCTTCATATTTATTTATCAGAGATAGTGGTATTGGTTTACAGAAAAATCATGCATAACATTCAGAGTTCCATTAAACCTTCCCTATTATTAAACCTTGCATTAATGTGCTATTTTGTTACAATTGATGAAAGAACATTTTTATAATTTTGCTATTAACTATGGCCCATGGTTACATTAAGCTTCACTGTTTGTGGTGTACACTCATTTAAAAAAACATTATAGTAGTATATATGTAACCTAAAACTTCCCCTTTTAACTACAATAAATTCTTTTGTCCATATTGCTATATCAAAGTTTTATGTATTTTAACACATCTATTTAAATAATGATAAATGAAATGACTGAAATAAGCGTATAGGTAGGTGCGTTTTGTTTGTTGTTTGAATTTAATCTTCCTAGGGCCCTTCACCATTCATGGACTTGAAGTTTGATGTCTTTCCTTATTTTTAGAAATACATGTTCCTTCTTATGCATTCGCTCTCAATTCTTGTGGTAGTACTTTAACTATATGTATCTTATAACATTTGGTATTGTCCCAGAGGTCCTGGATACTTTTTCTTAGACTTTATTTTTTCATTAAAATTATTTCCTGTTTCTTTAATTCCTTTTGGCTTGACATCAATTTCACTGATATTCCTCATCTCTATTGACTCTATTGATGATTCTGTTGATGGAATTTATTTGCTATTATATTGCACTTGTTGTGCATGTGCTTTGTTAAAGTTCTATTTCTAGTATTTCATTGGACACTACCTAATAGTTTCCATCCATATCATAAAGTTTCTCATTTTATCTGATCATGCTGTTTATCATCTCCTTTAGATCTTTTAACACACTAATTGTCTATGTTCTTTAGTCAAAAACCATCAATAATTCCTGTGGTCCAACAATTTGGTTTTATTAATCATTGCAATAAGCAAGAACACAGGCCAACAGAAAATGCCCCATTTCTAAGAGGGTTCTAAAAAGAATCTATAATAGGATTTAGTTGGTTGTGTAACTAGGAAGAGGGTATCATTTGGATGCTGTTAGAATGCAGGAGCAATTCTATGATTGAGTATCTCAATAAATTTTATCTGCCATTTGGCAGACTAAAGTAAGTATAAAGCTATAAAATGAGTAAAGAAATAGCAGTTCCTAATTTAGTAAGAGAGCAGGAGGAAGATATTTGGTGTTTTGCAGGTCAAACAGTGATTTTGTCTGAAGGTATTCTAGATTGCACCATTCTTTTTCATGATCACTTTTTAGAGACCAGTAGAGAAGATACTGACAGGGAATGCACACCCTTTAATTCTATGGTTCCATGTTTTTCCCAAATAACTAGACTTGACTTTAACAATTCTGTAAAATTTATTTTTATTATTCCTGTCTTTTTGACCAGTGGACACATCTTTCTCACAAACTCTGTCAAAGGTGACTCTGATCATTTGTCTCATTTCCTTGAGTGACTTGACTTTTCTTGGTATTCAATTTCTTGGATCTTTCCATCTTTATCTTTCTGGTTTGTGCATTTAAAATTATGATTTTGTAGTTTCATACTTTTTTTCTAAACAATTTTACTCACACATTGTACTATCCATCCAAAGTGTATAATCAATGGCTCTCAGTATAATAAAAGATTTGTTAATTTATCACAGCATTCAATTTTTAGAACATTTTCATTAGTCCAAAAATAAAACTTTCATACTCCTTATACCCCCTATTATTGACCTTTAGAATTGGTATAGTACTTTTTTGTAATAATAAACTATATTGTTTAGAGAAGTGTTAGATTTACAGAAAAATTTCACCAAAAATATAGGGAATTCCCATATAGCTCTCTTAACATGCAGACACATCGTTTCCACTATTATTAACACTTTACATTAGTGTTGTATATTTCTTATAATTGATTAACCAATATTAAAGCATTGCTGCTAACTAAAGCCTATAGTTTGGTTTGTATTTTGTGCTATACAGTATTCTAGGCTTTGACAAATGTAAAATATCATGTGTCCATCATTGCAATACCATACCAATCAATTTCACCAACCTAAAAATGCCCTGTGTTCCAACTATTCATTCTTCCCTGTTCCTTCTGAACACCTGGGAACCACTATCTTTATATCAATGTCACATGATCTTTTAATACAAGATAATAACTACAATAAAAATAAATCTACTTTGTCTGTGGTTACACCACCCCTTATGTTTGTTCACTCCTCAGTCTTGAGGGTTATACAGTGATGTCCACTCTGACATATTCAGGTTGCAAAGTGACTTAGATATTTTGGGACAGATGGAAGGAATTGTTTAGCCTACAGTTATTGATGCCCCTTGTTTTTTGAAATGGGACTTGTCCATCACCGTCATTTTGTTGGTTGTTCAGGGCAAGGCCAAAAAACTGGAGATAGGAGTTGGCCAAAATGTTGCTGGGATTCGGGGCTCATCCAGCTATGAACAATCCAAAGATTTAAGTATCTGAAAGATATATTTAATAGTTATATTGAGAATTACAGGTTTAAATAGAAGGAGTAGAACAGTCATGACTTTGAGAATCATAAATGAGTATAACTATGTCACATTGAGGAAATAGATTATCATATATTCCCAAATCAGGCCCGCCAAGGGGTATTAATTTCATGAGACTATATAACTTCTCTCTGGTATCTAGATGTCCCCAGAGTCCTCACAAAAATCTTGTTTGAGGTTTTGTTTACTGTGGCAGTTGGTAAAATTTGCCTGAGACCTGCATAACCATAACCTCTGGAATGACCTCCCAACTTGCAATCTTTTAGCCATAGAAACTTTTTTTATTTAATATTTCCCCCTTTTGGACAAGCTCATTTTTCAAATGCAACACTGGTTGCCACGGGCATGAAATGAAAACACTCTGAAGCTTACTATTCTTTGGGAGAGGTAGCTCCGTTTATTCAGTCTCCTTCAATGTGTATATATAGTCAGCTATATCAGGAGGCATGCCCAAGCAATTGCTACATGTGAAAGTGCTCAGAAAGTTTTTTTTTTTTTTTTTTTTTGCGGGAGATAATGGAAAAGCAGAAGGCTCTAATTAAGTAACAGTGTAAAGGAAGAAAGTCCTCATTGTTTTCAGCAGGAACGGATAACAGCAGCTTTTTCCCATGCAGCAGTAATTTGTTTGCACAGCAGAGCAGGTTTAAACTGTTTAACCAAAGCATTCCCACAACTGGTTACCACTTGGTAATAATTCTTAAGCACCAGAGAAGCTTATCCCTGAGAGTCACCTCTCATCTCCGGGGGACGGGGGTGGGGGGAAGGTAGTGAGTTCCTTTGCTGAGTTTGGTTTAGAGAGAGGCCGCATTTGAGTAACAAAGAGGTTTTTAGAAAGTAAATCTTAGGCATTCATTAAAATTAGGTTAAGCTTCATTTTTAAAGGAATAAGATTCATAAGTACAAGCATTAAGACTGAGGACTTGGCATATTGGCCTGCTTCCCCCCATCCAGTTTTAGCAAGGATTTTATTTGCTAATCTCCCAAAAAAAAAGGAAAAGTAAAAAATAGCCACCCACTGCATCAACAGTTATATAATAAAAACATTTTTAAATCATCCTTTCTTCTCTATCCAAGGTGTAATCTTTATGTTTATCACATTTTAGAGCAAAGTGATGCATAGAAATACTCTGTGTGAAGGGCACATGGCACTTGTTATATGAGCTTCCAATTTCTGGTATTCTTCCCTGTCAGGCAAGGGGTGCCTCTTTTTTTTGGCTTGCTTCTTTTGATAGAAATTTATTGCAAAGGTTTCTCTTCTTTACAACAAATTATTTTTAAAAATCCCTCCTCCCAGTCTTTTCACATCATTTGGAAAATGTTGCACAAAATAGAAAAGTCCCCTGCCAGCTATGGGTAAAACACTGAACGTTCAAGAATATCTGGTTTACTATAAGTACTTAGGGTATATACTTTGGCATTAACAGAGAAAGTTGAATCTCAAGTTCTATTACTCCCCAAAATGGCTAAGAGAAGAGAGGATTAGATCAGAATACCTACAAAGCTGAGCCATTCTTTGATGGAGGAAAACAGGCTTTCTCAAGCATCAATAATAACTAAATTTGTTGGTCACAAACCCTGGAATTAGATTCCAGTCCCAAATAGAGAATATATTTCAGGGAAAGCCAAGAGAGTACTGTGATATATGAACAGAACAGAAAACTGGTTAAGGCACAAAGTCCCAAGAAATTTTAGTGCCATTTCACTGAGTAAGCCAGTAGTATAGAAACCTAAAGATCATGGCTGTGATCACACTAGGAAATTTTTTATGGAACTGTTTCAGTAAACATGAGTGACAGATGGCATCCTCTGGCTCACTGTGCTAAGTGAGTAGCTCCAGCACAAACTTTCCAGACAGAATAAGGCCGGGGACTGTAGCAAGGTATTTCTTGCCAGATAGTAACTCCTTGATGAAGATGCCTTTAAGGAAAAGTTGTTTTGGCTTCATCATCAGGGATGATTGGAAGGACCATCAAACACAGTCTCCATCCTTCCAATCAACTGGGGTAGTTTTATGCCAACAGCAGAAGAGAGATAACTTCTCTCAGAATCTCATTAAAATTCCTTTCAGTGGTAGCTGGATAGAAAATAGACAGCTTCAGTGTTTTAGCAGGACCAAAAATAAACACCAAATAAACTCTCACAGGCATCCTCTTTTCATCCTTTTCTGTTGGATCCAGTATTCCCAGCAGGATGACAAGGTCCTAATTCTTATTATTGATGATGGGAAAAGGTAAAGTTTCTGTGGGCACATCATCATTGTACACATTGATATTCTTGCTCTAGGCAAGATGGTTTTCCAATTGTCATTTGAAAGGGTAATCATCTTAACATTACTCATGGAAAATTCTTCTGCCAGCTTTGTAGCTCTGCCTAGCTCTGTGGTGCAAATCTCAGGGTAAAATCCCAGGGGTGGGGGAGAAGAGACTGTCCCATGTCTCCCAACTAGTCATGGAAATTGAGGTGGCTGACAGTGGTATTGGCCTCAAAATTGGGAGTCTCATCTCTTGAGAAGCAGACTTCCAGGCATGGTGGTGATGGTGATGCAGGAGAGTGAGGAAACACAATTGTCAAGCCACCAGCCAGCTGAATCTGGCAGAACTGGCTTGTTTTCTTTTGTTGTTCAATATATTCCAGATATTTTTGCTATTTTATTTGAGAAAGTAACAAGACTTCCCGACGATGAATATTTAATATTTTGTTAGCTACTTTGTGGACATCTATCGATGGAGTAAACAGACCTATAAAAACATGAATACATTCATATCCCAAAAATATATGTTTTGGGTGCATATTTCCCAATATATCATGTCTGTATCAACACCTTCTACTAGTAAGGTAACTTTGTTAAGATCCTGAAAAAACATTCTTATATTTTCATTTTTAACCACATTCTTCAATCCAGAGTTCACTGACTTGTACAGTCACCTCTTTTATCCTCTAGCTTTTAGTCCAGCATCACATACAGCCAAAAACATTCCTTTTCAGCCATGTTCACAGTCACACTTCAGCAATTATTTACACATATATCGCTGCACCAAAATGACCTCTGTCCATTTCTAAACCATTGTAATCAACCTGTTTATAAATTCTGCACAGATTAAGCATCAGCTCAACAATTTCTACTCCCCTTTCATCTCCTGGTAAGATATCTTCTAGACTCCTAATTCCATGAGTCTTCTCACTATCTTTATTTCATATCATTGAAATCATGCAATATCTTTCCTTTTGTGTCTGGTTTATTTCACTCAACTTAAGGTCCTTGAGGTTTATCTATTTTGTTGCATGCATCAAACTTCATTTGTTTTTACAACTAAAACATATTACATTATATGTATATACCACGTAATATTTAAGCATTTGTCCATTGATGGACACCAAGGATGCTTTCATTTTTTGACAATTGTGAAGAATGTCACTATGTACATTGGTGTGCATATATCTGTCTGTTTCCTTGTTTTCAGTTCATCTGGGTATATATCTAGTAGTGGGATTGCCAGATTATATGGAAATTCTATGCTTAGCTTCCTAAGGAACCACCAAACTGTCCTTCCACATTCATAAGCTTGATTGCAAATGTTTAAATCTTTGGAAATGTTTAGAATTGATGGTAACATATTATTGTGCATATAATTAACAGCACTGATTCATGGATGTGATTGTGCTTTAAAGTGGAAGTATATGATCATATATGTCAGTAGAAGGAAAGCTAAAGGATATCCTTGGGACTGTATAACATAGTGAACCTGGTTGTGAATGATGACTGTAATTAAATAGTACAAAAATAAAGAATGTATATTCATGAACTATAGCAAACATGCTTCACTAGTACACAGTGTTAATAATAGGGTAGCACATGGAAAAAGTACAACTAATGCAAACTGTGAACTATAGTTAACAGTAATATTTTAATATTTTCCTTCAATCATAACAAAACTTAGATGAAATTTTTGAATTTCTAGAAACACTTAAGTAATCTTCATTGATGAAGTAAGAAATAGAAGACATCAATAGACCAATGACAAGTAATGTGGTTGAATCAGTCATCAAAAACCTCCAAACTAGGACCAGCGGGCTTCAAAGTTGAATTCTACCAATCACTCCAAAAAGAACTAACATCAATCCTGCTCAAACTCTTCCCAAAAATTGAAGAGATGGAAACATTTTCTCATTCTATGATACAACATCACCCTAATGTCAAAGATACATAAAGACATAACATGAAAAGAAAATTTCTGACCAATCCCTCAAATGAAATTGGATGCAAAAATTCTCAACAAAATACATGACAATTGGGTCCAACAGCACATACAATGAATTATACACCCTGATCAGGTAGGCTTTAACTCAGTTGTGCAAGAATGGTTCGGCATAAGAAAATCAATTAATGTAATATACAGCATTAACAAATCAAAGGAAAACATTATATTATCATCTTTATAACACAGAAAAGGCATTCAACAAAATTCAGCATCCATTCTTTCTTTTTTTAAACAATTTATTGAAGTATATCATTCATACGTGAACATATATAAACTATAAGTGTTTAATAAACCTTGTGGAATTACACAACAAACATGCATAACATACAGGGCCCCCACACATCACTGCTTTGCATTGTTGTGAAACATTTATTAAAAAATTATGAGAGAGCATCATCAAAGTATTACTACTGACTATAGTCCATATCTTACTTCCCTATACTTTTTTTTTTTAAGGATTTATTTATTTACTTTTTTCCGTTCCACACCCCACCCCCTGTTTTTGCTCTTTTTGTGTCCATTCACTGGGCAACTTTCTGTGCCCGTTTCCTGTTCTCTCTTCTCATCCTTCTCCTCCTGTCTTCACTGGGATTCAATCCTGGGAAACTCTGATGTGGGAGAAAGGCATCATACAACCTGCACTAACTTAGATCCTGGTTTTTCGATGTGTCTTATCTTGACTTTCCCCTGTGTCACTCTCCTGTTACATCAACATCTTGCTGTGTGACTTGGCGGGGCCTGATGGTGCCCCCGTGCACGGGGCCTGATGGCACCCCCATGCGCAGGGAGTGAGGTGGCTCACCCACTCACGGGGCCTGGTGGCACACCTGCACACTGGGCCTGGTGGCACACATGTGCATGGGGCCTTGTAGTGAACCTGCTCACAGGACCTGATGGCACACCTATGCCTGCGGCCTGGGAGGCTCACCCACTTGCAGGGCCTGACAGTACACCTGCACGTGTGGCATGGCAGCCTGTGTGCCTTCTATATTTTTATGTATTTTTACCGGGAGGTCCCGGGGATCAAACCCAGGTCCCTCCATATGGCAGTTGGATGCCCAACCATTTGAGCCACATCTGCCTCCATATTGTCCATTGATTTCTGACAGTTCTGCCAAGTCACCCTGCTGGGACAGCATATTCTCTTCAACAATTGGTGCTGGAAAAAACTGGATATCTATATACAAAGAAAGAAAGAAGACTCCTATCTACTGGATAGAAGACCTAATTATAAGAATCAGAACCATAAAATTCCCAGAACAAAATGTAGGGAAACAACTCCAAGATATTTTGGTAGTTGGTGGCTTTTTAGACCTTAAACCCTGTGGCAATTTGATATTATTTATGGATTCCAAAAAGAGATACTAATTGTGTTTGTAAACTGGTCTGTTCCTCTGGGCACAATACCCTTTGATTGTAATATATTCAAAGGTTTTACATTTACTTGATTATGTTAAGATTAGAGCTTTGATTTGAACTCATCATTAGGGCATGCTGGGTAGATACCCAGCCCCTTGGTAGGCTATATAAATGGACACTCTTTCAAGGAATACATAGCGGTAGATTCACAGAGAAGATACACAGAAGAAGAGACAGCTCCATAGGCACAGCAGAGGCCCTAGGAAGTGAGATGAGTCATTGGACTGATGGTTTACAGCTGACCTTATAAAGAGAACTGAGCAGCTGAACTCAGGTAAGAAAGATGAGGCCTATTCCAGCCTGCAGCTGAGATCTCAAGAAGCTGGACTCATGGAGCCTTAAGAGGGAAGAAAATGCTGAACGATCTCATATGTCATCCACCTTCTTGCTTCAGTACATGGCAACTAAGTTTGGTAAGGAAGTAACCTTGAGTTGGACACTTTAGGGCCTTGTAACTCTAAGATTTCACCACAAATAAATACCCTTTATAAAATCCAAAAGATTTCTGGTACTTTGCATCAGCACCCCTTTGGCTGACTAATAGAGAATGGGGTACCCAGAAGTGGTGTCATGCATTTGCAATTACCAAAATTGTTCGAATGGTTTTATAAATGGTTAAGGAGTATTTTGGGAGGAATTATCAGATGCTATTAGAAAAGGCTTAGATTGCTTTGAAAAGACTGTTGGTAGGGATGTGGACACTAAAGAGACTTTGCTGAGTACTTAGAAGTAAATGATAAAAATATTATTGGAAACTAGAGGAAAGGTGATCCAGGTTTTAAAATCACAGAAAACTTAGCAAGACTGACTCCTGGAGTTGTATGGAAGGCAGAGTTTGAAAACTATGAGCTTAGACATCTAGCCAAGGAGATTTCCAAACTACATGTGTGAAATGCAACCTGGCTTTTCCTTGTAGCTTATAGCAAATATCTAGAGCAAAGAAGTAAACTGAAAACTGAATCATTGGACACAGAAAGAAATTGATTCCAGAAATTCTTAGTCTCTAGAAATCAAGCTGCCAGATGACATTGCCCCATTTGAGGAATTAATTAAACTTGTAACTTTTACATTAGGTTTGAAAATGAAGCTATCCAGGAAAGACTTGTGGAAATTTTACTGTCTGATAGGTTAGACCCCTGTCTCCAGCATGGTAAAACAACAAGCTTTTTGAGAGAGCTCCATGAACATAACCAATGTCAGCCAGGACTTAATGGGACATGAAAGGGAAAATGGCTTTAAGAGGAAATCCATGGAAGCTGAGGTCTGGAATTAAGACATCTCCTTGATTCAAGAGAGGAACCCCACCCACATGTACAGTGAGGGTGAGGTTGCTGCTGCAGTAAAAGAGGGTGGATGTTTCAGCCCACTGTTCAGGGAAAGTTTTGCTGACCCAGGCTACAGAAAGGGTGGAGAACATTCCCCAAGGTTTGAGGAGAGTGAGGTTGACACCCCATTGGTATGAGAGGGGTGGACCTGTCCCCCATAGATTAGAGAAGGCCTGGTCACCAACTCATTGCTCTGATAGGGTTTGGCATATGCACCAGAGATTAGAGAGAATGTTGCCTCCACTTCACTGTACTAACGGGGTTGAGATTCTACCCCAGAGATTGGATAAATTGTGGCCATCACCCTAACATTCTTGGAGGGTGAGGTCTGGAGCTCAGTTGCCACTGAGCTGCTTGATGAGGGTAGAACCAAGAAAATGGCTGTTGGGCAAACCTGTGGAAAGGATGGGCCCACATGAGACCCCAAGGATGAGAAGAAACCATCATCTTAAGAATGACATCAGACTTTGAAATCTAATGAAGTTTGCCCCACAAGTTTTTGGAACTGTAGGGGACCAGTGACTCATGTTTCCCTCCAAAATTCTCCTTATTGTAATGCAAATATTTATCCTTTGTCTGTTCTTTTGTATATTGGAAGCAGACAAATTGTTTTGTAAGTTTCACAGATCTAAAGCTAGAAGGAAATTTGCCCCAAGACAAACTGTGTTTCTTTAAACTGAATGTGGTATGATTTTGTAGATAACATTGTTACTGATTTAAGGTTTTGTTTTATTTTTTAATATTGTAATTTATATTTTGGAATTCAGAGGGTGGAGTGTGGCAGTTTGTTATTATTTATGAATTCCAAAAGGAGATATTGATTATGTTTTTTAACTGGTCTGTTCCTCTGAGCATGATACCCTTTGATGTTATTAAATTCCAAGATTTTATCTTTGCTTTATTATGTTAAGATTTGGGCTTTAATTCAACCACAGCCTTCGTGTGTACACAGTTGAGTCTCCACCCCCTTGATGAGCTATGTAAATGGACCCTCACTCAAGGAGAACACAAAATTAGATACACAAAGAAGATACACAGAGGAAGAGGGAGAGCGCCATAGACAAGGTAGAGACCCCAGGAAGAGAGATTAGCCGTTGGCCTGATACTTTACAGCTGACCTTGTGAAAAGAAGAGAACGGCTGAGCCTGGAACAAAATGAGCCCTGGAAAGAAAGCCAAGGCTATGCCAGCCTACAGCTGAGATAGAAAGAAGCTGGACCCATGGAGCCTTAAGAGGGAAAAGGAATGTTCAAGCCTTGCATACATCGCCCAGCATCTTGCTTCAACATGTGGCAACAGATTTTGGTAATAAAGTAACCTAGAGATGGATTGTTTAGGGCCTTGTAACTGTTACCCAATTAAATACCCTTATTTAAAAATCCCAATTAAATACCCTTTATAAAAGTCAAAAATTTTCTGGTACTTTGCATCAGCACCCTGACTGCATACAAAATTTATGCTGAAATCACTTCCCTTTTTAAGGCATTGAACTGCTTGGATAAAACATCACTCACTGTGTATGGCAAAGTCCTTGGTTGATTGTAGATGTAATCAGTCATCTATGCAATAAACTCACTGATAACTAAAGTGCATAAATGTCCTTGTGCTTGCTTGACCAAAAAACTGGGCACAATTTCCTGGCCAAGTTTACACATTAGCCTAACCATCACAAACCCAAAGCAAAAGAAAGGAAAGAAAAAATTGATAAATGGGACCACCTCAAAATTGAATACTTTGCACATCAACTGTCTTTCTGAAGAAGGTGAAAAGGCCATATACTCAACGGAATAAATATTTGAATACCAGGTATCCAATACAGGTTTAATATCCAGGATATTGGATAGAGATCCTTTAACTCAATGATAAAAAGACAATTCAAGTAAAGCTGGACATTATGTTGAGTAAAGCAAGTGAAACAAACAAAGACAAATATTGTATGATTTCACTATTATGAACTAATAAAACGAGCAAACTTGGAGTTAATGGCTAGAATATAGGTCAACAGAAGATAGCAATAAGATAAAGAATGGAAAACTGAGGCGCAATCTGTGCAGGATTGGTAAAAATGGTTGTTTGGAAATGTTTAGAAATGGATATAAATGATGAAAGCTCATTATAGTGTTTATAACTAGCAGTGCTGTTTTAGTCTGCCAAAGGGCTGCCAATGCAAAGTACCAGAAATGTTTTGTCTTTTATAAAGGGTATTTACTTAGGGTAAAATTTTATAGTTCCAAGGGTGTGAAAAGTCCAAGTCAAGGCTGGACTTCTGCTCTAGTCCCAAATTCAGCTGTAAGCTGTCAGGCATATAGTAGCACTAGTATCCTCTTCAGCTGCTCCATATTCCGAGCCTCTTGGGAATTTGTGCTTAAGCAATCCTCTCTCATATTGCAACATCAAATACACTGGCTACCTTTTTCCTGTTTCTGCCCCAGTATAAATCTGTTTATATCAGTCCCAGCAAGGGCCCTCAGCATAATTTAATACAATCAAAGGGTATCACACCCAGAGGAATAGATTAGTTTAAAATCATAATCTTTCTCTTTTTGGGATTCATAAAATAATCTCAAACTGCCACAAGCACTAACGTATGGGAATGATAGTAGCTGAAAGGGAAAGTCTAAGGCCATGTATATCACTAGAAGTAAAGCTAAAAAAAGATAAAAAAAAGGAAACATGGGATTCTATAGCATTGTGCACACTTATTGTGAACAATAAGTGTGATTAATACTGCATAAATAAGAATGTTTTACTCTGAAACAGAAAAAAATGTATATTGATACAAGATGTTAATAATAGGGTGATATTGGGGCAAAATAGAACCAAAGCAAAATATGGAGTGTAGGGAATAGTTACATATTAATATTCTTTCATCAATGTTAATAAAAGTCAGTGTGCTAAGTGAAGGAATCCAGACGCAAAATATTGACTATTATCTGACTCCATCTATACAAAATGTAAATACAAATAAATTTTTAGGGATGGAAATACATCAGCAGTTATGTAAGACAAGGGAATGATAGAGGTATTGGGAGGTGACTACTAAGAGGTAAGGATGTTTCTTTTTTCTTTTTGGAGTAATGAAAATGTTCTAATATTGATTACAGAGATAAATGCACAACTCTCTTTATACCAAATGCCATTGATTGTATTCTTTAGATAAATTGTATGGTTTAGGAATACATTTCAATAAAATTAAAAGTTGGGCAAAAGACTTGAATAGACACTTTTCTAAAGAGGAAATGCAGATGGCTAAAAAGCACATGAAAAGATGCTCAACATCACTAGATATTAGGGAAATGTAAATCAAAACTACATTGAGATATCATTTCAAATCTTAAAGAATGGCCACTATTTAAAAAAAGAGCAAACTACAAGAGTTGGAGTGAATGTGGAGAAACAAGAACACTCCATCACCGTTGATGGAAATGTAGAATGGTACAGTGGCTGTGGAAGATTAATGGGTTTTTAAAATTGTTAGGTTTGAAGAAATGTACTTTGTAGATTTACATATCCAAAGTAGAATTGGAAGTTCTTTACTTTCCTTTAAATCTAATTCTCTGCTGTAGTTTAAATATCTCCCTTTTGGATAATTCCACATTTTCAAAGATGAATTCTATCAGAATTCTAATACTACACCTTGAAAATATAATGGGACCTCATCATAGTTATAACTGGTCTCATCCATTTTTTTTTACAATCTTCTCTCTCTCTTCCTCCATTTTAGTTGAAGTCACTACCTTTTTCTTCTTTTAATATTAATTTTACTTCTTCTTTTACTGTATTTTATATTTATCAATCAGGTTCAAAAACTGCAAATTCTACATATATCAATCAACTGAATGATTTGTCAAAACTGAAGGAAACTAAAATTCTAATACTTCTTACATTTTCCTGTTTATCCTCTTATTTTGTACATTGACAAAATGAAGAACTTTACTACTTCATTAAGCTTTTCTATAGACCTGATAAGGCAGTTAACAAAGTAAAAAGAATATTTTGTTCTTGCATTCTATGTACAAAAATACTTAAAAGCAGGGTCTCTGTAGCCCATGAGTTTAGGTCTGAATTCTGGTATCATTTTTAAGAACACTATGGAATTGAGCATATTTCTTAGAGTTTTTATGCATCTCTGTTTCTCTAAATGTGAATATAGGTAATAAAAGAACCACTTCTTAGAGTTGTTATGAGGCTAAATGGCTTAGTACATGTAATGCTTTTGCATTACACCCAGGAAATACAAAGCTATATATAAGTGATAATACTTACTACTATTACTCATTCTGTAACTCACCATTCATTCAAACAATATTTTCTGAATAACCCATATGGTCCAAGTATAATCCTATGTCCTGAGGATACAACAGTGTGGACAAACATATACAATTCTTGTCCTCATGCAAATTATAGGATCAGTGCTATATTAGAGCTAGATAGTAATCAAATATTCACAAAAACAAATGTTAAGTAATGACTTAATCAAATGATTTGGAAGGGAGGTACCATAGGGCAGCTATTAATGAATTTATGCATGAGGGAAAGATATGTGAGAGATATGAGCACTGGAAAGTTATTAACAAGAGAGTTAAATATACCATTACTTTTTATTGACCTTAGAGATAGAAAATCTTAAGAGACTGCTAGTTCTTGCCCTTTGGATTCTAGTTTTGGAGACATAAAAGGTGGAACAGAGGCATTTTATGCATATTAACTTGACATCTATTTTTGACTTACTTGTTGAATGAATTATCAGTCATTTATATGCATAAGTGAGTGCAGACTTGCTCCTACTGCTCACCTCTTCATTTCCCACGGAATGATTATTTTTGTAAATTGGAAAGAACATTTAAACTACTAAACCAGGAAACCAACTTGATTGAAATTTTACTTTAACCATTTGAAACTCCTGTTTGAATGGTAGAACTCTTAAAAAATGATTGGGGAGTAATGCAAATATTATAATTATTGTAAGTAATGGATATTTCAAAATACATTTGAAGTAGCTTTTCCTTTATTCCAGAAAAATCATCTCAGAAGATCATAGGAAAATATATTTTAAGATGCTGTGGTTTCAAGTAGCTAAATTTCTTTATGAGAAAACTTGTCATTGCTGTGTCTCTGAAAATTTGTTTGTTATTGTTTTTAGAAGAAATTTGAGCATATACTTATACCAAATTCTACTGTCAAGCTTGAGCTTGATTCAACAGAGATGTATGAGTTCTATATGCATAACTGATTAGAGAATGAAATCTGAAAAATATCAATTGTTTTATAAGCTTATACTTATTAATTAACTCTTTGATACTTTGTTCAGATGGGATTGATATTGTGGAGGCATAAAATGAGGATCCCTCCTGAAAAAAGAGTGTAATTAATTGCAATAAAATTAAATCTCCACTCTTAAAATATCTTCAAATGAACAAATCTCAGAACAAAAAAATAAACAATTCAGAATAAGTAAGGAAGAAATAGATGGGAGTTGAGGTGATGTGAGACCATTTCTCAGGGATTTGTTAAGTTGTAAAAATTTAGGAATGATTGTAAATGCAAGGTCATTTCTCAAGTCAGAGGAAAAAGGCCATGGTATGAACTGAGAAAGGGTCCAACATAAGAGGAAATCTCAAAGGTAGGTTAGCTTTTGAGATCTTCTAACTAGTGTGTATAGTAGGCAATTTTTCATTATTCTTTATGCTATACTTTTATTTCTTTCCAGGAACTGAAATATACATTCAATGAATATTACGCTATAATCTCAATATATGTTTGAAAGTTTCAGCATGGATGAAATCAAGTCCTCTGATTGGGTAGCAGGAAGGAAATAATGGAGTGAAAATCTATGGTAATGATACAAATAGTGCAAAAGTCATGTCCAAAGGATAGATCTGAGGTTGTGAGTGCACATGGGGCAAGTAACTAACTTTCTGGAGGTCCAACACAGGGATTCCAGAAGAGGAATTAAGTTCATGATGACAGCTTAACTTACTGTAAACAATGTGAAGTTATTTCTAGCCATCAAATCCTGATGATATGACATCTGATATGACACTCCAGTTAGGTTAGAGCCACAGGTGGGCAAAACTTTTCACCTCCCTTCAGCAGAACACATCCTCAGAATGGCCATCAGAATGAAAGCATAGGAGATCAAGAAAATCAGTATACTAAATATCTCAATAAAAGTTCACAAAGCAGAAGAGTAGAAGCTGGTTGCGGCGAGTTTCAGAAAAAGAAATAGCAAGGAGTGGAGGGATGTCACAAAAGATATGTCTAATTTCATTGGCTGCACAGAAGGATAAGCTAAAAGTGGCCACAGTGTGTATAGTTGAATTCAAAATTTACCTAATTTTTAAATATAGTCCTTTATTTCTACAGTCCCTGTTTTGACTGTTATCTTCAAACAAGAATATTATGGCAAATTTCTAATTTACAGGCCTTTTGAACTTAATAGAGACCCCTTCCTATTTTCTTGCTCTGTTTACTGATAGGCATGCAATTCAATTTTAAATAATACAAACATAAGTAGAACACATTATATCTAATTTAAATATTAAAATATATACTCTAGTTTGAGATTCAGGTTTATACTTTCTAAAATGGTGTATAATTGTTGTAAAACCATTCCTTCTACCTGTGGAAATGAACTGCTCACACAATTAAAGTATGCTATAAATATTTTTCAGTTGGATTCTTATACCAATTTGTCAGTTTCTTCTTGAAATTTACAGGGGATGCTCCAAGGAGAAAATTCATCATCTTCTGGGACAGAAAAACAACAGGATGATTTTTTTCCTGTAGTAATCAAATAAATGTTTCTGGAACATCACACTACATGATAAAATTGATTACATGAATGCACTTTGGCCTCTACTAAAATGAACTCTCAATGGAAATTATATGGCATAGGATTGGAAGAAAAATCTACTCAAACAATACATAGTCCTAGTCTGATAATCCTAGTCCTGCTCATAATTAATTAAAACCCTGAAAACCAGTTTCCTCTTTCTGGAATATAATCTGCTTAATTCTCTCAAAATTCCCATAAATTTGTACATAATAAAATAATTTGAAATCATAAACTATGCCAGATTTTATAAATGTTTAATAAAAATTAATATGCTTTTATTTAAATTGTCATCTGATATACTTCTAAGTCTTACAAGAGATAATTTAAGATGAATTTCTTGAAAGAGATAAAACACAAATATTATAAACTTACGGGTAATAAATACAAACAGGAGAATTGGGGTAGTCGTCACTTAAATGCAATATTCTATGTGGTAGAACACTTGAAGTCTAGATGCCTGGTAAGGTTAAAGGTTTCATATATTGCCTTATGTGTCGTCTTTCCTTATATTGGAGATCCCATATAATCATCTACATTATTATATATACTAGTATATATTATAATATACATAATACATATATTACATTATATTATATTATATTAACATAGAATAGGTTATGTTAATAAGAAATACATGGAAAATTTTGAAAAATCCCTTAATTTTGGTCCCCAAACTCAAAGATTCTAATTCAGTAGACAGATAATTTTGTTCATCTATTCAGAAAGCACAATCTAAATTAAAATGAAGACAAAAATGAAGAAGTATTTTACTGTTAGGCATCCGAATTGGAAACAACCAATTAGTTAATAGCAATCCCAATTTGAGTTACAGATTTATTGCAACCCAAAATTAATGCTTTTTCTTTAAACTAGAGAAGTTGATTCTACAATATAGATGACAAAATGAAGAAATAAGTTATTCAAAACAAATTTGAAAAAGAATAATACATTTGGAGGAATCACATAATCTGATTTCAGAAATTATCATAAAATTTAATAATCAAGAGAATAGGATACTGGTGAAAAGATTAATACCTAGATATATAGAACCAAATAGAGAGTTCAGAAATAGATTCATACATTCATTGTCATTTGATTTTTGACAAATATATTAAGGAATATTCATCAAAGAAACATAGTCTTATTTTTTAAAAGGTGGTGAAAAATTGTGCAGTCTTTTGCCAAAAACTCAATGTTTTCAGCATACATAAAACATTTACAAAATCTGAGAATATCATTGCTAAACAGCTATTTGACAATGAACATGTATCCATAATACATTAATCACACTCAAAATTCAATAATATGAAGACAAAAGAAAAAGGAAAAATGGAAACACTGTACTTTCTACAAGATTATTCCATAAGCCTACAACTTCTCTAATACTTTTTAAAAGAATGAGTGATTAGGTATACAGTAGTCACTATAAAGCCCTACAATAATTCAACCTAAATACCATGTGGATAAGTTCCCTTAGATTGCAAAATGATATATTAAAAATCATTATATTGTATAATAAAGTCTCCAGAAGTCAGAATCATGTAAAATATGTAAGAAAAGAAAAATACAAAAGCAAATATTTATGTATATACATACAGACACAGATCTCATTAAATGAACTACCTTCAGTCATTCCCAAGACTAGAGACTTATTTTACTTATAGGATGTTTATTTTTGATAAGAGATGTATAAGAACTTCTAAACCAGTTGAGTCCAAGCATTTAAGTCATATATACAATATTTAACTATGCTTACCCTTATTCCTCTATTCTAATTCAGAATATATATCATCAAAAAGGAATATGTCTATAAACATTTATGCCATATTTAATAAATAAATAGACACTGTTTGGAGAAGAATTCTAGAAATAGAATTTTCAGTTAAGCTAACATTTTTTGAATATCAATATGTGCAAGACTGCCCAAATCATAAAGAAACATAAATCATGAGTGTGATAGCATCCTTGATCTTGATGAATTATCCTTGTGTTTTCCCAAGTAAACAAAAACAGAAGAAAATTATCTTTACATAGCATGTGTGCATAAATTCATAGATCTATAAATACATCCTTACATATGATGAAATGTGATCAAAATGTACTTGAATGTTTTGTATGTGATACATTTACAAGAGTCTGTGAAGAACACATAAATGAATAAGTAAACAAAGCATTTGATTGACAAATTAGAAAAAATGATGGAGACTGGGTAGACTCATTAAATACATAAAACAATAAGTATATAAAAATTTTCCCTTAAATATTTCAATTTTGCTTACAAATAAAGGACACTCATGTAATTGAAGTTTCATCATGAAATGCATTTATTTTTCAAAATTAGTAAATACTCCCTCCCAAAATTTATATTATAAGAAAATCATTAAAAGTGCATATGATCCGAGCCTTAAACCAGTTATTCCATCCTTTAGCTACATGTAATATATTTGATTTGTGAATAACAACATGCACACAAACATTCTATCTGGTTTAAATTCACTGAATATTATTATGATTTAAATAACTATGAAGATGGGTTTTTGATCATCCTTCTATCTTTGCATATCCTGATATAGAAAATATTTTAAATGTTATATAAGTGTTTATATATAAATATGGGCACATTGAAATAGATCATTATTTTTGCTATTCAGCTTGTCTGAGGGAAGTAACTTATGCTTTATGGCCTGGTAACTGTAAACTTCTACCCCAAATAAATACCCTTTATAAAAGCCAACAGATTTCTGGTATTTTGTATCAGCACCCCTTTGGCTGATTAATATAGGCTCTCTACTTCACTTCTTTCAGGTTACTCATATATGACAATCCTTGAGGCATTTTCTATAAATCATTTTTGAAGATAGCAAGCCTGTCTGTCTCCATGTCCACCTCTACTTAGGTTTTCTCCAGAGCAGTATCACCATCCATACACATGGACTTTGTTGATTATTACACTCAACCTAAGCTATAGAATATCACTCTCATTAGATAGAACTCCTCCCAGGTCCTCAATTACCTTGCACAGTGCTTTGCAGTGATATTTCCCTGTTTGAAACATGTCCCTCTCTTGAAAATGTATGACTGAATATTCCCTTTCAAGTCTTTGAACAAATACCAACTTTTACTGAAGCCTGCCTTGACAACACTATTTCCAGGTGCTCTATCATGCCCTTGCTTCCACATATCTCACCTACCAGTCTTTATTATATTTTCTTTTTTTAAATATTACTTTTCAGATTCTAACATGGCATATCACTTACTTCTGTATATTATTTGTATTTCCCAGCTGGAATATAGGGCCCAGGTGGTGAAAGATCTTTTATTGTATATTATATCTGTATGAAGTACATTGCAAATATTTAATAAAATATTTAATGAGTAAAAGAATTAAATGAGATGGCAAAATGAACAAAAAAATCTAGTGTATAATTAATCCATCAATAAAATTTATAAACTATAAATAATACATTTAATAATTTTAAATTTATATAACAAAACAACATAAAGAGCATTCTTTCCCTGCATCTACGAGTAACATATAAATATTCATTGCAATTAGTCCAAAAATGTCACTAAATTTTCAAAGTTTAAGTAATAGAACTACATTATCTGACAAAAATACAATATATTTTAAATTAATATTCTAAGCATTAAAACAGCAAGAACATTCAAATTGAAAATTCAAAATAAATATAACTAAAAATGCAACCTTAAGTTATTCTTGGTTTTATAGGCATTAAAATATTTAATGCTAGAATATTTATATAATGGATGTCAATATGAATAATTCATAGGCCTGCATGTAAAATAAAGTCACATTCACATGAATAATGGAAATTCCTATATTAAATTAGATAACAAATAATAAAAAGCAATCCATTATCTTTAGGTGCCAGAATAAAACCAGCAAATTTAACCAAAAATGTGAGATAAATAAAATGATAAAATAGGAAAACAATGAATTAAAAGCAAATAAAAGTGAATAATATTTATCTAAAAGGAAAGAGGGCAACAGAGCCATTATTTAACAAGCAAAAGAAAGAGAGAATAAACCTATGAAAGGGAAAAACTGATTGAAAGCAAAAATAAGGAAAAATATAATGAGCTAGAGGATAAAACTATATTGTCATTTAAATCAGAAGAAATTTTAAAATCTTTGATCAGATTTTGTCTTTAGCATTAACAGTGTTCGTGGTAAGAGAAATCTCTGGCCATCATAATCAACTATACACTTGAAAAAAATGCAGATGAAAACTATTTTTAGACATTGTAAAATTACATAATGGTGTCAGTTATGAATGAGATAATGGAAATACATGAGCAGGGATGTGTTATTACCCTGCCTTTCTGTATTGCTTGCTGACCAGGGAGATACAGAGTACCAGTAGAGTCCTGCATAACTGAAGAGGCAGATATTGGAGTTTCCACCATTTGAAGGGCTGGAACATAGAAAACAGGGTATCAAAAGTAAGTGAACAAAATATCAGTATTGGGATTCTCTGTAGATCCTTATCTGAAGACTGAGCAGTATATGTGCATATGGAGAAGCAAATTACCAAGAGAGGCTGCTGCAGGGCTGAAAGCAGAGCAAAAATACGAGAGTTTACTAAGTACTGAGAAGAGCTGGATTTATGGACAATGCCCCATAATAAATACCATGCCCTATGACTGAGGATAAAACAAAATAGATCTTCCTTAACAAAGAATAATGTAAAGCCTAAGAGTTTCAAAGGCATTGCCAGCAATTTATTGCTGTCCAGAACAAAACTCAATACCCCTGTTTGACAATATGATCTAGACTTACTACAATGTATTGTGTAAAAAATACAGAATATTGTTTAAAAAATTACTCAACATAAGACAAAGTTCAAGTTTTCTCATTTTTAAATTATGTTGTGTGTCGTTTTGTTGTCATGTTATTGGAGAATTTTAAAATATACTGGATAATAAGCACTTATCTGACACGAGATTTCCAAATATTTTCTACCATTCTATAGATTTTTAAAAATTAATTTCATGATAAATTGTTTTGATGGACAAGAGTTTTTAATTTTGATGAAACACTTTCTATTTTTTTTTCTTTACTTCCTGAACTTTTGGTTTCCCTATGTTGCCCTCTAGGTGCTTTTCTTAAGATTCCTGGCTGCTGAAGCAATACCACAATATGGTTTTAACAATGGGAATTTATTGGTTCATGGGTATGAGGCTGGCAGAAGTCCATAATCAAAGTGACAGAAAGGTGATTCTTTCTTCCCAAACACTGTGCTGTTCAGTGGCTAGCTCCCAGTGATCCTTCGCCTTATCTTTTCTATCACATGGCAATGCATATGACCATGTCATTCTCTTGCTTCTCTGGATTCCACTAACTTGTATTTTCTTCTGTTGCTTTTGCATTTTATCTGAATTTCATTCTGCTTGTAAAGGGCATCAGTAACTGGATTAAGCCCAAACTGATGCATTTGACCATACCTTTACTAAAACTGCCATATTCAAGTATTACTATTTAAAATGGTTTCACATCCACAGTAATGGAATAATGTTAAAAAACATCTTTTTGCTGGTGCATTATTCAATCTCCAATAGATTTAATAGTTTTGGTTTTTACTATAACTTTACAATAAATTTAAAATTGGCAAGTGTTAGTGTTCCAATTTCTTCTGTTTCAAAATTTTCTGGGCATTTTTTACTTTACACATTGTTTTAGTTTCCTGGGCTATTCTTGTTGAACTATGGAAATTTATTCATTCATGTTTTGAGGCAGGAAAAAGTGCAAAGGAAGGCATCATAAAGATGATGTTTTCTTCCTATAGGTTGGCTTTCTGAAGCTGGCTGTTGGTGATCTTTCTTCTTCAGTTTGCCACATGGCAAAGCTAATTTAGGTGTCTCCCTTCTCTTCTGGGTTGTGTTGATGCTCAAGTTCTTGTTTCCTATAGCTTTATCTCATGCTGCCTGAACTTCTTCCATTTCTAAAGGACTCCCCTAATAGGATTAAGAAACATCCTGACTGGGCTGAGCCACACCTTAACTGTGGTAACCTCAGAGATGGGTTCACACACAAATTAGATTCAATAACATGTTTTTCTGGAATACAAAAGTCTTCAAATCATCACACTGCACCTTCTGAACCCCAAAAAAAACATATTCTTTTATTTTTTTTCACAAAATACGTTCATTCCATCACAATATCCTGAAAGGCTTAAATCATTTCATTAACAATGATAAGTAGAAAGTCTCATCAAAATCTATCATGGGTGTGGTCTGCACTGGGGCACAGTTCCCCTCTGTCAGTGGACTGTGATGCCTAGAGAACAAGTTATGTGATTCAAATATAAAATAAAAAGATAAGCAGAGAATAAACATTTCTACTTTTTTAGTGTTTTTACAAGAAGGGTGCATGCTTTTGTCAAATGATTTTGGTATCAACTCAAAAGGTCATGTTCTTTTTTTTGTTTTGTTTGTTTTTGTTCATTTTTCTCTTAATGTGGTATATTATATTATTTGGTTCCCTTATTTTGAACCACCATTGCATATTGTGATAAATCTCACTTGATCATGTATAATTCTTTTAATATGCTTTTGTAATCTATTTCCTAAGATTCTATTGAGTATTTTTATATCTATATTCATGTGGGATATTGGCTTTAATTTTATTGTGGTATCTTTATCTGCCTTTGGTATTAGTGTGGTGCTCACCAGTAGACTAAGTTAGAAAGTGTTCCTTCCAATTCAGGTTTTGGGGAGGAATATGAACAGAATTGTGTTTTGGAATGTTTGTTGAAATTCACTGGTGAACCCTTCTGGTCCTGTGATTTTGTCTGATGGTGGGGGGGATGTGATTACTGATTTGATCTCTTTAGTTGTTATTGTTCTGTAAGATGTTCTATTTCTTTTTTTATTCAGCTTAGGAATTTTGTACCTCTCAAAGAATTTTTCAATTTCATATATTTTATCTAATTTAGGGGGTGCACAATTCTTCATAGTATCCCCTTATACTCCTTTTTAATTCTGTGAGGTCATTGGTAAGGTCACTCCTTTCATTTCTGATTTTAATTATTTCTGTCCTCTGCCTTTTTTTTCTCCATCAGTCTAGCTAATGTTTGATTGATCTTTACAAAGAAACAACGTTTGGTTTCATTTTTCTTCTCAATAGTGTTTTTATTCTGTATGTTATTTACCCCCACTATATCATTGTTGTTTCCTTGCAACTGCTTGCTTTGGGTTTATTTTGCTATTCTAGTTCTAGTACTTCAAGTTGTGAAGTTAGGTCTTCTATATGAGATCTTTCTCCTTTTATGTTGTAAGAAGTCAGAGTTAAAAATTTCCCTTTCATCACCACCTTTATTGCATCTGTAAGATTTTGCATGTTTTGTTTTGTTCATTCATTTCATGATATTTCCTAATTGCATTTATTATTTAATATTTGATCCATTGTTTCTTTAAGAATATACATTTTTCTTAGCAAATGAATTTTATTGATACATATGAAAAAAGCATAAATCCATTCAACATGTACAATCAATGGCATTCGGTGCGATCACATATTTGTGCTTTCATAACTTCAATCATTCTTAACGCATTTTCATTATTCCAATAATAATAATAATAAACAAAAAACAAACATTAGAGAAGGTGGCAGATCTCCACCTCAGAATCCACAGGATTGGGGAATGAACAAATATAAGGGGGGAATGCAACTATGAACTTAAGTGAACTTATGATTATTCTAGCAATGCAAGAACTTGTATTATTGCTATAAAGGCAGTGGCCACCAGAGGTACTGATGGGAGGGAGAAGGAAGAATAGTTGTAACATGGGTTAATATGGGGACATTGGAATTGTCCCGCATGACATTGTAATGACAGATACAGGCCATTATATATTTTGTCACAAGCTAGAAAATTGTGCCATGCAAAATGTAAAATATAATGTATACTATAATCCATGGTTAGTAACAATGCTTCAATATGTGTTCAACAATTGTAGCAAATGTACCACACTAATTAACGATGTTGTTTATGGGGGAAAGTGTAGCAATGGCAGGGTTGGGGTATATGAGAATCCCCTATATTTTTGATGTAACAATTATGAAATCTAAAGCTTCTTTAAAAATAAAAAAATAGCTCAAACAAACAAAAAAACCCAACCAAAACTCATCACCTATCAATTTCTCTATGCTTCCCCTGCCATACATAGCTGCTCTTCTTTTTCCTTCTCTCTAGTAAATGTGTATTCCTATTGTATAAAAACAGTCTTATATATGCAATATCACCTACATTCATGTTTTTCATGAAGTTTTACTATCTTATAGAATCTCATGTTACACTTTTTAACTTTCCTTCTAGTAATATGCATGACCTTAGAGTTTCCTTTAAAACCACTGTCATACCCATACAATAGTATTGCTAGTTACAAACACCATAATGTACTTCCACCATTTCTATTCATTTCCAAAGATGTGCAAACAACCTCTCTACCGGTTCTGAACAGATTAACCCTTAACTTTCCATTCTCTGCCCTCCTTCTATTTTCTGGTGACCAATATTCTAATTATTAACTCCAAAGGTTTACTCAATATATCTAGTTCATAATAGCTCACAGTATTTGTCCTTTTGTATCTGGCTTTCTTAACTCAATATAATGTCCACCAGTTTTATCATGTTGTCATATGTTTCATGACTTCATTTCTTCTTATTTCTACATAATAAGAATATACTTTTTAATTTCCACAAATCAGAAAATTTTCAGGTTATGCTGTGTTATTAATTTCAGCACATTTCAGTGTTGTCAGAACATACAAGATTCATTGTATAATTTCAGTCTTGTTAAATTTATTAACTCTTGCTTTTTGGCCTAACTTTTGACCTACCTTAAAGAATGACCCATATGCACTAGAAAAGAATGCTTATTTGGCTCTTGTGTGTGAAGTGTTCTATGTATGTCTATGAACTCTAGTTATTTTATATCATCTTTCAGATCTTTCATGTTCTTATCAAACTTCTTTTTAGTTGTTCTATACATTATTAAATGTTGTGTATTGAAATTTGTTACTAGGTCAGAGAACCATCTCTTTCTCCCTTCATAAGTATCAGTATGTTTCATTATTGTGGGTCTATGCTATTTCAGGGAATACCCATATGGTTCCACATATCAGAGTTCTTTATTCCTTTATGTGGCTTTGTTCCACTGTCTAGGATAATTTGCTCTCAGTATGCAGTACTCCTTACAGAATTGCTTGTGGGGCTGCTGTAGTGGTGATAATTTTCCACACCTTTTTTTTTTGCCCATTAATGTCTTAATTTTGTCTTCATTTTCAAAACAATCTTAAAAGATATACAATTCTCAGTTGAAATTGTTTTCTTTCAGCACTTAAATATTTTATACCTCTGGTTTCATGTCTCCATGGTTTTTGATAAGAAATCAGCACTTTATTTTACTGTGACTTTTTTTTACATAACATGTTCCTTTTCTCTTTCAGCTTTCAGAACTCTTTCCTTATCCTTGCATTCTGCAGTTTGGCTATATATGTCTCACATACTTGTCTTCAAGTTTTTCTTGTCTGTTGTTCATTAGGATTCTTGAAGGTGTACTCATGTTTTTCTCTAAAATTAAAGATGTTTTCTGTCATTATTTCTTTGAAATTTCCTTCTGCCCCTTTCTCATACTTCTTCTCAGTCTCTTGTTATTACTATACTGGTATTCTTTAGAGTACCCAAATTGTCTCTTAGGTTCATTGCAATTTTTCTCATGTTATTTTTTTTCTGCCCTTCAGCCTTGGTAACTTCATTGTCTTATTTTGAATTCTATAATTCTTTCTTCTCAGTATCAAACATCTGGTTTTCTTTTATGATTTATTAATTCTTATCCTGCTCTTTGGAACTGGCCATAACGTCTTTTGTCTTTGTTTTCTTGATAACCTTTTTTGCACATCATATAGTTTAAAATTTTAATATTGTAACTCTTGGATTTAGTCTCTTAACTGTCTGTTCCTAAATTTTGTTTCTGGCTAGTGATGTGACAGATATATTATTTAGTATTAAGTGTCAACAAAAACAAACAAAAAATGAAAAAAAAACTGTTTTTCATTGTCTTTGTAAATTAGCTCTGTGTTGGCTGGTGCTCCCCTTCAGAGTTTAGCTCTCTTATCAAGAAGATCAGCCTGAGGCAAAACTGTGGTGTCCTTTTCTTCTTTTCTGATCAAATGTGTTTTCCTAGACTTTTTCCCTGGCCTTAGATGTTTACCAGTTTAAGTGATTTGGAATACCTCCTTTGTCACTATGATATAGTTTGTCAAATATTCTCTGGGCAGACAGAGACCTACAGTGACTTATGCTACCATAAAAATGCCCATTCATCAGGTAGTGCTCACTCCTAGAGAGAATTTAGAGATAGAGAACCATCCAATCCAAAATACATGAAATTGTGTGTTTTAACTAATCTCTAATATAACATAGAGAAAGGTGTATTATAAATATTTAATAATGAAATCAGGATGTTACTAAAATACAGTGTGATAAAAATTCTGTGAATACTTAAGTGTACATAGAAATAAGCATTATGTAACAAGGAAATTAAATGGAAGAAATACATCTAAAGATTAACAACATTTATGAACGAGTTTAATATTCTTCTTTGAGTTTTGTTCTATTCTAATTTTTGTGTATTGGGCAATGTTTACTCCAATGCTTGTGTCATACTTTTAAATATAAAAATGTTTCATTGTTTAAAATATGCTATATCATCCTTGTTGGTTAATGATCTGGCTTTTCAGGCACAGATTAATTATTTCTCTAGAAATACTTCCTTTTTTACACACTCATAAATGAGATCATCACAAAGAAAAAACAAAAAAACTGCTACTTAACATTTTATGGCTTATAAGGGCAAGGCAACTCTTTGTTAAAAAATAGAATGGATGCATTAGTCCATGAAATTTTATCCTTGGAATCATGCCAAACTATTATTTCCTTGGAAAATGGTTCCAGAGATGAACAAAGGTTGCATTCTCAACAATCCTCAATATAAGAGGTGATGTGGGATTTTGAGGGTGAAAAGCAAGAGAAAATCTGGTCTGCTTATGTTCACAGTACCTCCCTGGTATACTTATGAGATATAATTCCCAAGTAATTAGATATTTGATCAGGACCTGAAAAAATATTTAGTTTGGTTTATTTTACCTCAGAACAAAATGAAAATGCATGCACAAAAAATTAAACATAATTTATTTCCAAGGAAACAAATACCATAGAGCCAAAATTTCAGGCTTTTTAACTGGTTTAGGTATTTTATTTGTAAGACAAACTCAAGGTTGAGACAATTCTAGACAGAAAAGGTGTAAGAGGATTTTCACCAACCTTGGCTCTTGGTAAGCATTAGTCTCAAGGCTAGGGAATTTTATTTTATCTCAAAAAATATTAGAAGATTATGTGTATGTATATGTCATGTAAGCCTTACCTAAGTAATGCCAGGATTTGTAGAAATGGAAATATTGAATCAGGGAATCAGAGCCATCAAGTAATGTACATATACTGAAAATACATTTTTGGAAGAAATTTCAGTTTTAATAATCACATAAAAGCATATATTCTGCAAATTAATAGTAATGTGTGATTACCAGTAAGGTAGCTGCAGGTTTTAATTTCTCATCTGTCATTTGCATTATATAATATTGGAAACAAAAGAATAGTTCATGATGCATTAAAACTCTTTATCACTATTTATGATAAATTTAGTACTTTTTACTGCTTTTCTGAAATGAATTATAAGTAAGAATATAGAGTTTTGAGAATGATCTCTGGACTAACAAATCTTCATAGAATCACAAAGCCTACAACACTTAATAGTTATGAATCAGGATAAGTTACTTAAGTTTCTGTGTTCTCATTCTAATCTAAAAATGTGTAGAATAGTAATACCTATAGTGTAATATTTTCACCGGGATGAATATGTTAATAAATGGAAGCATTTATAAAAGTGTCAAATTCATTTTAATTATGCAATATATGATTTACTATTGCATAACACCCAAACGATGATTTATAACAAATTTATATTTCATAGTCCAAGTTTCTTGTCATATTTTGTCAAAGTTTACATTGTTTCCTATCCAAATGGAATACAATTCTTCAGCTAAAACAGTAAAAATGAGACAAAATGGTTCTGAAAACACAATAGAAAAATACTGTTCATTGGTTTATTTTTTCAAATGAGCAATAGGTATTTAAAAATAAGCAGATTTCAATGATGTATATTAAAATTTTAATCCTATCTTGTTCGAAATCTAAATGGAAAAAATTCATTAAGGCACATTTGATCTGTAAGTTTTAAACAAACTTACTGATATAATGACAGATTCATTTTACTTTTGTCTCCCCAAACACATAAGCACCAAAATTATTAAAGAACACTTAATATTTAGTAAAACATTAAGGAATGTAAAAATTAAGGAGGGGCGCAGTTTTCAAAAGTAAATCTTTAGAGAGTAGTTTACTGCAAATAAAACATACAGAACAGCAAATGCATATTCCTGACACACATAAATACTAATAAACAGTTTCTCCAGAAATGGAAGAGTTGAAAAATGGATATTAACTAAATTAAAGCTAATTCAGATTCAAAGGAGAAAACAAAACAGTAATTAAAGAATGAAATAACCATCACCATCAACATAACACAGACAAGAAGGATGAAGTGAACAAAACCAGGTACAACTTTTTCCCCAATGTTTTCATCAGGAAGCATGTGTTTTGCATTGTTTTGTTTTGTTTATTCCTTTATGCTTACATACATTAGATTACAATACTTCTTCTTTCCACTTAAATATTAATACTTTATCCCTAAGGAGAAACTCAGGAAGACAGAAAATTCTGAATCCTTTTTGAAATTTACTACCAGTCCATTTAGGCCAAACCAGTGACAGTATGTCCAAGTAGACGAACCGCGTGCATTTTGGTTTCCTTACTCCACTCACTTGAATACTTACAGGACCACAGGAAACACAGTTTGGGAGAAACAATCAATTCTAGAAAGCTCTCCTAAAAATGACACTACAACCAAGACCACATCTCCTTAAGTTACAAGTGAAACACAAAATTGCTTATTTTAAATATTAAAAATTGTTGTAAAAAAATAAAAGGTAGAATCTGTGCCATGTTGACAATCACAACAGATCATTTGTTCAAGGGAGGGTGTTCTGTTATGATAATACATGTAGGAGCATACATTGTTTTCTCCCATAAGACTGTAGCACAGGAGTTGCAAAGTACTCCCCATGAATTATTTATAGGATGAGTAAACAATTGTTTTTTAAATATCAGTCCTTCATATAAACAAAAACTGTTTTAAATTCATTGGTGTGGAATAACACCTTAAATTTCTCAACAGATTACAAAGGTTGAACACTATGGGGAGTGGGAATAACACAAATATGCCTGACATTATCCTTATGGGATTAACAAACTCTGAAGAGATCCAGAAGGTTCTGTTTATGTTATTTCTTCTGATATACCTGATTACTGTGCTGAGGAATGCAGGGATGACACTGATAATTCGCCAGGATCTCCAGCTTCACACCCCAATGTACTTTTTCCTCAGTCACCTGTCATTCCTTGACCTCAGTTACTAAATGGACATCCCTCCTAAAACCTTAAAGAATTCACTGATTTCCAACAAGAATATTTCATTTACCAGCTGCTTCACCCAAATGTCTTTCTTTGCCTGATTGGGGGCCACTGAATTTTTCCTTCTCCCTTAATGGCCTGTGACCAGTAGATATCTATCTACAACCCTCTTTACTCAGTTGTTATGTCCATGAGGCTCTGCTATGCATTCATCACTACATCATTAATCTTTCTGAATTCTTAGTCAATGCTCTCTACATGAACAGGTTGCATTTCTGCAACTCCAATGTAATTTATTACTTTTTCTGTGACATATTCTTAATTTTAGCCCCATCTTGTGCTGACAATCATGACACTGAAATCATGATATTCATTCTTGTTGGCTCAAACATAAAGGTGTATAACTAAAATGTTCATATGAATACTTAAAGATTGTATAAAATTCCTGGAAATTTAACAATGCTTAGGCTTAAGATTAGATAAAGAATAATCTTGATAATCACAGTTTTAATTATTTTTAAAAATTGGGGGTTGCCAGGGATTGCGCATAACAGTAGATAATCATAAATTAATGTAACACTACTGCTGTATGCCATTGTCCCAAATATTGCTAGTTTGTTGTAAGAAATTAATATCCAATTATGTCACTACCACTTTGTTTTAAAACTTGCTAAGGCTTTATTTAGCATCT
Organism: Cabassous unicinctus; assembly: GCA_029593785.1. Classification (NCBI taxonomy): domain Eukaryota; kingdom Metazoa; phylum Chordata; class Mammalia; order Cingulata; family Chlamyphoridae; genus Cabassous; species Cabassous unicinctus. Next base: position 12,875 of record JAQZBX010009714.1, on the reverse strand, counting down.
CTTTAGAAAAGTCAAGCCAGCCTGCATTCACCTTCATGTGAGAAGGCCAACTGTAGATTTTTCAGTGCTTCTCCAAGGCTGTGTTCATAACTCAACCATCTGTCCTCGCCTGGTGACAAAGAATCTGGCTGTGTGGAAGAAACCTGTGGCTGTAACCCTATTTTATTGTAGTGATGCTACGTTAACTAGTAACTCTTTTTTCAGAATTAAAACAAGCATGAAAGACAATGGTATCTTACCTTAAAAGTCTAGGATGGGGCAAACAATTGGGACAAACTACAAAGTCCTGGGTGTCTATCAAATTCTTAAATGTTGTTTAGTTGAGTAAAACAAAAACTATACCCTCTGCTGTAATTGATAAAGTACAATGTTTTCTTATAATAATAGAATTTATAATATTGTTGGGGTACTGAAAACCCTTCATCCCTCATTTAGCTCAGATATTAAAACCATTATATGTGTTAATCATGAAAGGTCATTCATGGGAATGGGAAGAATCCAACAGCTTCTTTAAAAAAATAGTAGAAGGCATTGGCACAAGTTTAAGCAGTAAGGGGGTGTAGATTTTAACTTACCCTTTGAATTGGATGTGGCCAGTACCGATATTGGCTTTGGGTAGATTTTGTGGCAGAGGCAACATTCTAAACAAGTTACCCTTGGGTTCTAGTCACAATTGTGAGAAGGGCCCAAAGTACAATATCGCCCCTTAGGAAACAACTATGTGCAGCATACTGTGCCGTGTTGCACATGAAAAGCTTAACCCAATAGTGTCCAGTCACTCTGAAGACTGCCATCCCTATCCAGGGGTGGATTGCAGATACTGAAAACAAGACAGGAACAATGGACTGTTGTGGGCTTCCCTCTGTAGGGGAGAGATCTGTGGAAGAACATCTGGGATGCCTGTCAGTAGCAGCAGGTAACTGTCATGTCCCTGCCTGCTTCTCTAACACTCCTCTCAGGATTGTTAAAGCAGATGACCTCATGAATATCCAGAGCCATACCATTGAGATCCGAGAAGCAGCAGAGTGCCTCCACAGGAAAATGGATATCATGGTTGCTGAACTCTGTGGCAACACTTGGAGCTGCCTGTTATTTACCAACAGCTCAAGGACATCATCCACAAGTGTCCTTCATGCCCATTCCAATGACTATGACATCGGTCCTCTCCTGCTCTCAAAAGGGGCCAGGCATGCTTTCAGTTCTGCAGACACTGCAACGGGACTCTTGGAATTGGCTCTTTACGACAAAGGACTAAGTTAAAATTCTCTTCTATGGGCTGTGGCCACAACTCCGTTAAGATACTAAAAGCAGGACCAATGCAGGTATTGAGATTATGAGTTAAAGTGCCAGCCACCTCACAGCCCAGAAAAGGAGAAGTAATAATAATCTATCTTTTTTATGCCTCAAACTATACAAAATGGGGGAAAATGAGGTCATTTTTTCATGATGCTGGTCTATGCAGCCTTCCCGGTTGGAAATCTTAAGTCCATGGAAAATAAGAATCATCAAAAACTCTTAAAAGTTCACCCAAGCCCTGCATCATAAGGCATCTCATATTACAGATACTAGAACTTTATCCCATGATCCTATTAGTAATTGGTTTTCCTCTATAAGCTGGACCTGGAAGAAGGCATTAATAGGTATTGCTATTGCATTGTGCTGTATTATATTAAGTTGTGGCTTGATCACTTGGTGTTACTCATTCTGATTACTATTACTAATATTAATGGTGTTATGGTAAGATTTGTCCAAAATGGATATAAAGAATAATTAAACTTGTAGTCACCTGTTGTGAAGATTGTGCCTTCTAAGAACTTGTGGATACCTGTTGTGAGTACAGTATCTTCCAATTCAGGGTTGTGTTTCTTTTCTTTTTTCCTTATGGCACTAGGAAAATGTGTCTGCTGTTTTTCTTTTGTATATATAAATTCCCAACTCTTGGGACTGAATGATGTATTATAAGAAAATTATTATTAAGAATTGTGAATTCATACATTTTCTAATCAATAGTTCTGCTGTTTCAACCAGAATTGTGAATGATTGATTTGTCCTTCAAAAGTTCAAATCCATGAGTTTACTTATTGTATTAAATCATATTAGTGAGACTATACAATATTTGTCCTTTTGTGTCTGGCTTATTTCACTAAACTTAATGATTACAAGGTTCATCTATGTTGTCATATGCATCCCAAGTTCATTTTGTCTTATAAATTAAAAGTATTCCATCATACACATATGCTACATTTTTCAATCCATTCAGCGATTGATGGATTGTTTCTATCTTTTGGCAATTATGAATAATGCTGCTATGAACATCAGTATGCAAAAGTCTGTTCACATCCTTGCATTCAGTTCTTCTGTATATATTCCTAGTAGTGGGATTGCCAGATCATATGCCAGTTCTATATTTAGTTTTTTGAGGAACCACCAAACTTTCCTCCACAAAGGTGGTACAATTTTACTTTCCCATAAAAGTTGAAGAAATATTCCCATTTCTTCACAGTCTCTCTAGAATTTTTAATTTTCTAACTTTGTAATAATGGCCATTCTGTAAAGTGTGAAATAATATCTTATTGTAGTATTGAACTTCATTTAACTAATAGCTAGTAATGTTGATCACCCTTTCATGTGCATTTGTGCTATTTATATATCTCTTTGGAAAAAATTCTATTCAAGTCTTTTGCCCATTTTTTAACTGGGATGCTCATCTTTTTGTCATTAAGTTATATAATCTCTTTATGTAACAAGGGATCAAACCCTTATCAGATATGTTGTTTCCAAAAATTTTCTTTTAATGATTAGGCTGCCTTTCCCCCTTCTTAAGAAAGTCATTTAAAGTACAAAAGTTTTTAAGTTTGAAGAAATCACATTTTTTTTATTTTTTAATTTATTGATTGTGCTTTGGGTGTAAGGTTCAAGAAACCACCACATACCACAAGAACTTAAAGATGTTTCCCTGTAATCTTCTAGGAGTGTTATGGTTGTAGGTTCTATATTTAAGTCTTTGATCCATTTTGATTTAATTTTTGTATAAGGTGTGAAATAAGGTTCCTTCTTGTTTCTTGTAGTCATGACATTCAGTTCACCCAGCACCATTTGTTGACTAGTCTGTTCTGACGCAGCTGGGTATGTTTGATAGCCTTGTCAAAAATCACTTGACAGTAGATACAAGAGTATTTCTGAGTTCTCTATTCAGGTCCATTGATCAATAAATCTATCTTTATGATGGCATCATTCTATTTTTAACCATGTAGCTAAATATTATGCTTTAAGGTCAGGAAGTGTCAGTCCTCAAACATTGTTCTTTTTCTTTTTAGACATTTTGACTATTCAGGACCCCTTGATCTTCCAAATAAATTTTATAATTGGCTTTCTATTTTTTTTAAAAAGGCTGTTGGAAATTTTATTTGGATTAGGTTGAATCTGTGAATCAGTTTGGGTAGAATTGACATATTAACCATATTTACTCTTCCAGCCCTTGAAAACAGAATGATCTTCCATTTAGTTAGGTCTTCTTTGTTTTCCATTAGCAATGTTTTGTAGTTTTCCAAACAGAACTCCTTTGTGATCCTGCCTAAGTTTATTACTAAATAGTTTAATCTTTTAGTGGCTATGGAAAGGGGATTTTCTTTCCTGACTTCCTCTTCACAATAGTGTATGGAATCACTATTGACTTTTGCATATTAATATTTTGTCCCACCATTTTGCCAAACTATTCAATTAGTTTCTAGTAGCTTGTTTTGGATTTAGGAGGATTTTCTAGGTATAGCATCATAACATCAGTGATCAGTGAAAGTCTTACTTCTTCCTTTCCTGTTTGGGTGTCTTTATTTCTTTTTCTTGCCTAATCATTATAGGTAGAACATCTAGCACAATGCTTAATAACAGTGGTGACAATGAGCATCTTTGTCTTTTTCCAGATCTCACTGGGAAAGCTTTCTATCTTTAACCATTAAAATTGCTAATATCAGGCAAAAAATTCATGAAACTGGTAGAAATAATAAAGTCACACAAAAAGAGAAATATTCAAATGAAGTATCAAAGAAAGCAGATATTAGCCTGAAATCTATGAACAGGAAATAAATAAATGAAACCAAATAATTTTGACAAACCAAATTAACTATTATAAGTCATAAAATATTTTGAGTGACTATAAAGCAATAAAATGTTTTTATTTTTTTCATTTAAATATACAGAAGGAAATGAAAATAGACTCAATTTGGAACACTAAAAATATATATGAAGTAGACAGTAGTAAACAAATTGAGGGGAATGAAAAACTAAGACTTGCAAAGTCGAAACAGTAAAAATGGCAGAAGAAAGTCCTGTGGTATCAGTAGGTCCTTTAAATATAAATGGACTAAACTCTACTCATAATGAACATATTGGCACAATAAACTGTACAGGGTTCCTGTTTTAAATAATAGAAAATGTTTTATTATGGAAGATGATGATGGTAGCAAACATAGTGAACATAATTATCAGCAATGAAATATATATTTGCAAGTGATTAGAAAGGGAAAATATTAAATGATGTATATGGTAACAAAATAAAACTTTAAAAAATTCCAAACATGGAGGTTTCGGGAACTCCTTTGAAATTTTTAATACATTTTAAATTATAAAATTTCAAGTATATATAAAATGTTTGTCTTTCAAATCAAAGTAAAATGTTTGTCAATTTACTACAGTTTTTAAATAAAAACAAATACTGCATTAATAAACAGAGAAGACACATGAATATACAACATGAAAGATTAGTTTAAAATGTTTTTAATAAAAAATAATTACTTATCAAAGACATCCCTAATTGCAAACAAAATGACAGAATTGCTATAAAAGTAGATTCTTTGCAATATTGATTTCAGAGCAAAAATATATCATAATACAGTAATTTATACGGACATTATACATGAAAAGCTAAATTTTTCTTATGTATTCAGAATCTTGAGGCAAATAATGCATATTTTAATATTTGAATAAATTATTGAACAATGATGAACTAATGACAACTTAATATTTACTCCAAAACAGAGGTTGAACTTTATTTTTATCTTTCAAAAATGATTTAAGAAAATGAGGTAATGCATTTATGTGGTGAGTATGGCTTAGAGAGAGGCCACATTTGAGCTACAAGGAGACTCTCAGGAGGCAACCCTTAGGCACCCCACAACAATAGGCTAAGTTTCAATTTCAAAAGCAAAGGCTCATAAGGCTAGTCATCAATAACAAAAGCTTATCAGTGGATCATCCTCCTTTACCAGACACTGCCCCTGCACTTGGGGGAATGTTACTACTCCCTTGGAGAATATGACAGAGCTGTCCAGGATGGGAATTCAGTATTCTCTCATTTATTGAGTGGTTCTCCATCCACTGTGACCATGCCCTGTGAGCATTTGAACAATTTTATATACCTTTTATGTATGTTCAGTTGAACTTCCACCCATGCACACCCCATCCCTGATACCCACCACCAACGATCCTCTCCCACCCCATTTGTAACCCTTCTGTGATCCAAAACTTCTTTAAAGATTAAGCCAATACAATAACCAAATACAATTAATAGGAAAATGAAATAATAATGATGTTTAAATGTAAGAGATAAAATACATGAAAGCTTAAAAAAACTAAAAATAAAATAAAATAAAAGGTTTGGGTTATTCAAAAAATGAAAAAAAAATTCAAAAAGAAATTAAAAAAAAAAACTTTTGACATTTTTCCTTTCATCATTGCAATAGCTGGTGTCCAGTCTGTACCGTGGCACCTTCCCCCTCTCACTCCCCATGTCTCACTATTTTTCATTTAATTTTCAAAGAAATTTTTGGTCACAGCAAAGCCACACACAGAATACAAGACACTCTCATATACCCGATCTCCTCCCCCTTTCCTCACTCCATATTAAAACTTTTTTGTTTCTGATTGGTAGTGTTGTTATAACTGATATACAGATAGTGAAACAAGAAATGAACAAATATTATTCTACAAAGAAAATCTTAACATAAATTAAATGATTGCAAATCACTTGAATGCAAAAGAATATAATTAACAAATTATATCATTCATGTGGAGGCAGTGGCCACTAGCCGTTCTAAGGGCAGGGAGAGGGAAATACAGGTGAAATATGAAGGCTTTTTAGGGACTTAGGAATTTTTCTGAATGACATTACAATTATAGATACGGGCCATTATATATTTTACCATAACCTACAAAATTGTGGCAGAGAGAGTGTAAACAACAATGTAATCTATAATCCCTGTTTAGTGGCAATGCTCTAAAATCTTTTCATCAATTGTAAGGGATGTACCACAGTAATGAAAGATGTTGTTAATGTGGGAAAATGTGGAAGGTGTAGGAAACGGGGCATATGGGAATCCCCTATATTTTATGTAACATTTATGTAATCTAAATACCTTTTAAAAATAAAAATATATTTTAAAAAAAGAATAAAATTAACAAACATGCTAATGTTTAAATAAAAATAATAAAATTGTTGGAAAGTATTGAAGTATATGAAGACACACACTTTCTTAACATTTATTGAATATTTATTGAACAGCACAAGGAATAAAAACTGCATTTTCAGATTATGTAGATGAAAATATAAAGGAAATTTTAGCAAAGTACTTGCTAAAATTTATGGAAGTTCATCAAATTTGACCTTACTCTGTTAAAAGTATTAAAACAAAAGTGCCAGTAATTTAACTGAAGAATTTAGTTCTTTTTAAAGAATATAACAAACTTGTAGAAATGGGACAAATGATATGATATTTTAAATAAAACCAAAAGTTCACAAAGAAATTAATGAAGCTAATTGGCAATCATGGAATGGTAGGGCTTTCAAATCAAATCATCAGCAGGTAGACACAAAGAGATATTACTGTATATATATAGTTAATCTCATTAATTTACAAATCTTCAGGTCTTATAGCATAGCTAGATAATATTCCTGATATCATTAATGCACCAAGAAAACATTTCTATTCCAAATTTATATAACAGATGAATGACTGAAGTTTATAGTGATGAAAGGAGCCAAAAACTACTAAAGAGAAAAAGAAAATGGCTAAAATTGTGGATATTTGTAAAATAACTACATACACATACCTAAGATTAGTCTAGAAGACTATAAATAAAACTATTCAAACAGTTTATTATGATTCTATTTTCTTTAATAATTTAAAATATATTCTGATTATCTTCAATGTTCACAAGTACTTTTATCTATAATTTAATTCTTCCACAAGATTATAGTTTGCTCTAAGATCAAATATTGTAATTCTGTTTTGCCTTTTTAGCACTTTATTTATGAGTAAGAAAACCAAGATTATTTGTAAAATACCAGTGAAAATCTTCATAATACATGCTATTGTGCATTTAAATTTTTCAATGATGTAAGTATTATGATGTTAGTGGCCGAAATTTATTACTATGACATTAAATACTTTTGTGCATCATCTGCTATAATCTTTAATATAACTAGGAATTTAGAATTATTATTTTTCTTGTAAAGTTTAGTATCATACATTTATTTAAATTTCCAGTGACTTACCTAAGGCAAATTTGGAATGTAAACCCTGGATTGTCCAGTTCAAAGCAGCACACATTACAACTATGTTTATTTGTTTTCCAAAAAATAAATTAAATGACTTCTGAAAGTACTATACATAATAAATTCTTTGACACTTGAACAAGAATCATAAAATTTTAAAGATACCACATATATATTTTTGCATATTATTTGCCATAAAAATACATATATTTAAACCAAAAGTTTAACACATATTTGATATTCTTCAATTACCATGTAGATCTCTAAAACAATATTCCTGGAAATGTTCAAGAATATGTGTGGGCAAGTGAGGATATATCAAAAGAAATGCGAGCTAATTAAAGGTTGCTACTGTATTTAGAGTGAACAAGCAAATGCCCAAATATGGAAGAAAGAAAAGATGACTTAAATATTCAGCATTGCTGTCATATTCCCTGCCTGGAGCCCACTCTCTTCTGCATGACTCTATTGAGAACACTTTCCACATCTTTGTTCCTGAAACTATAAATGAGTGGATTCAGCATTGGGACCACCATAGCATAAAACACGGAGGCCACCTTGAAGTTTCCCAAGAAGTAGGAATTCTTTGGTTTTAAATAAGTAAAAATCACAGTGACAAAAAAGATGGTGACTCCCAGAAGGTGGGAAGCACAAGAAGAAGAGGCTTTGCACTTTCCTGAAGTAGAATTAATTTTCAGGATAGTAGACAGAATGGATACATAGGAATCAGCAATTTTGATGAGATATCATTACATTTAATGTAGAAAAAAATTGATATCATGATCTTGGTTTCATGAATGTCAGAGCAGGAAAAGGCTAAAATTGTGGTTAAATCACAGAAAAAGTGATAGATTACATTGGATTTGCATAAATGCAAACTGTTCATGTAAAGAACAATGATTAATAATTCAGTAAAACCAAACACATATGATCCAGTGTTGAGGGCACAGCAGAGTCCCATAGACATTTAACAACTGGGTAGTGTAGAGGCTTGCTGATAGCTGCATAGTGGACACAGGCCATTGAAGAGAGGAGGGAAACATTTGTGACAACAAAGGAGACCAAAAGAAAATACATCTGGGTGAAGCAGCTCATGAATGAAATATATTTGTTGGATGTCAGTAAGTTCTCTAAGGTATTAGGAGTGATGACCCTTAAGTAACTGAGGTCAAGGAATGGCAGGTGACTGAGGAAAAATGGGGGTGTGACGCTGGAGATCAAGGTGAAATATCAGTATTATCTTTAGATTCCCCAGTGAAGTCATCAGGTATTTCAGGAGAAATAGCGAAAAGAGGATGCACTGGATCCCCTCAGATTCTGTTAACCCAAAATGATGAAATCAGGGACACTGTGTTATTCCTAATTCTCATAGTGAACAACTGCTGTAAACTGTTGAGAAATCACAAGTGATAGGTATAAATGACTTCAAAATGTTATCTGTTATTATAAACGATTTGGGATTTTTAAAAAATTAGTTTAGTGATTCTAGAAATTACTAATAAAGAGTTTACAAATAAAATTGAAAAGAGTCTGAGTATGACTGCAACGTGATAATTACCTGTAAATCATTATTTGATATTATGTGATAGGTGTTCACATATATTGCAAAATTAAAATGTACTCGACATTGTAATGAATACCTCCTTTCATTTAACTATTCATCCAGATGAAAATATGATATCTTAGGTATCACTATTGTACAAATTTATTAGATGATAAAAAGTTCACATCAAGTTAACTTATCCAGAGTCACAACCATTAAGTGTTGTTGACTCTGTATTCTATGAAGGTTATGTCAGTCAAGAGATGATGCTTATAACACCATATTCCTATCCAAAATTAATTTCAGAAAAATTGAAAAAAGTATGAAATATCTAACAAACAATAATAGGTTTATTCGTCATTTACTTTTTTAAATACAATATTATTTAAGACAAATGACAGATCAAATATTTAAATCTTAGGGTACTTTATTGGGGAGTATTAATATTATAGAACATACTCTACCATTAATTTTCATATAATGTTTTTAAGTGATTATTTAAAATCAAATTACTTCCCAAAATTTTACTTTCAGTATATGTACCATGCCTGGTGACTATGATTCCTTCAATTCTACATTATATGCATTTGCATGTTTTTCTGATAATATCCCAATATTCTTTTAGATAAACTAAAACACTTTAACTGGAGAGTAGGACTTACCATGAGCCATAGTTGGTTTAAAACTACCTGCAGCTTTATCTGCCTAGAAATATGTTACCTCAAGTTTTCTCATATATAAAATATGTAAATTATTTAAAGAGCCTGAAATTTCTATGATACAACATATAATAAACTGAGATAACTTATATTTTAATTTTTTGTTCTGCTTTCTTCTGAGGTGAAATTTCCAATTTGTTCTGTGGTAAAATATATCAGTCTAAAAATTTTGTTCAGGTATTGGTCAAATAGAAAGTTCTTCTTGAAATTATGTATCACAAGTATACCAGGGAGCTACTGTGAAAACAAGCATAGCAGAGTACCCACTACCTTTCTCCCTGATAATATTGCCATACCTCTTATAAGGAATATTGCTGATAATGAAACATTTTGTCATCTCTGGGACCAATTTCCAAAGTAGATTACTCGACATGATTCCAAAGATGAAAGTTCAATATTAATGCATCTATGGTAGGTTTTTAACAGAGCTCTGTCTTTCCCAGGGAAACCATAGAATGTGGAGTATCACATCTAGTATTTTTTCATATGCTCTTATTTATGACTGGGTAAAGGTAAAGGTATTTCAAGAGATATATGGAATCAATATGTGGCAGAATTCCAGATTGTTAACCATCAGAGATGGAATAGCACATTTTTCACAATGACACATTTTGTATATAATTTTTTCATTTAAAAAAAATTCCATCTTTTATTTTTCCTTATTTGCATTTAAAAAAAATTTGAAGAATATCACCCATACATGATCATACAGAAACAAAAATTGTATAGTAATAGTTATGGACTTACAAATCAAACATAGATTACATCATAAAAAGCTCTCATACTTCACCCTAACACCAATATCTTGAAATGTTTTTTTCTTTTTTTCTTTTTTCTTTTTTAATTTTTTAAAAGATACTTAGATTACATAAATGTTACACAAAAACTGTAGGAATTCCCATACTCATCATGGGGCTTTGTCACTAAGCATGGACCATAGTTCACATTGTAGACCACACTCTCTCACACACAGCTCTGCATGTTATATAATGATATAAAATGGCCTATATCTGTCATTGCAATGTCCCTCAGGATAATTCCCATGTCCCAAAAATTCCCCTGTATTACAACTACTTTTCCCTCTCCCTGCCCCCTGAAGCATCCGGTGGCCACTGGCTCCACATTAATGTAATTACTTCCAATGCATGAATCAATATGTCTATAACAGAATACCAGTAAGTCCATAGTTCTTCCCCCAATCCTGAGGAGTCTGAGATGCTCATGTCCACTCCACCTCCAAGTGAGAGGAGGCTTATATCTCATGGATAAGAGGGATGAGATTGTCCTGCCTGCAGCTGCAGACTCTCTCAATTTCCTGGGATGGTTGTTGTCCATCATCATCTCCCCACCAGGTGTCCAGGGTGAGTCCATTGAGCTGTACTGTAGGAGTGTAGATCCACTGAGATTCTGGGCCCAGCTGGCACATGGACAGACCAAAGACTATGGTCTCTGGAAGTACACCTACAAACTCTTGTAAAACATATAAGATTGAATAGAAGGGACAGAGGGACCATGTGCAGGGAAGAAATATTTGGTTCCAACTGTGTCACTCTCAGGAGCAAGGATTCCAAAGTAGGACCCACTGATAAGGTGCAAAACTCTGGGGCTATCCACCCTGATATAGGACCTGGGTGTCTCCACAGCCCTCAGGAGCCCATCTGTTTGGGGTGTATCCACATTGGAAGTCTACGAGGTCCTATTGAAATGTGCATAAGAGTTACCTCTGGGATGACTTCCAAACTCAATTTGAAATCTCTTAGCCATATGAACTCATTTGTCTTTACCTTTTCCCCCATTTATTTGAGGTCTTTTTACAATTGTATTGCCCATTGGCACTTCTTAGTAATCCCTCATTGCCAGGGAGGCTCATACCCAGGAGTCATGTCCCATACTGGGAGGAAGGTAATCCATTCATGTGGAGAGTTTGGTTTAGAGAGAGGCCATATTTGAGCAACAAGGAGGCTCTCAGGAGGCAACCCTTAGGCACCCCATAACAATAGGCTAAGTTTCAATTTCAAGAGCCAAGACCCATAAGGCTAGTCATCAATAACAAGAGCCCATCAGTGGATCATCCTCCTTTGCCAGACATTGCACCTGCACTTGGGGGACCATTGCTACTCCCTTGGAGAATATGGCAAAGCTGTCCAGGATTGGAATTCAGTATTTTCTCATTTATTGAGTGGTTCTCAACCCACTGTGACCATGCCCCATGAGCATTTGAACGATTTTATATACCTTTTACGTATATTCAGGTGAACTTCCTCCCATGCACCCCATCCCTGACACCCTTCCATCAACGATCCCCATTTGTAACCATTCTGTGATCCAGAGCTTCTTTATTGATGAAGCGAATACAATAGCCAAATACAACTAATAGGAAAATGAAATAATAATGATGCTTAAATGTAAGAGATAAAATACATGAAAACTTAAAAAAACAAACTAAAACTAAAATAAAATTAAAGCACTGGGTTATTCAAAAAATGAGAAAAAAAATTTAAAAATTAAAAAAAATTTTTTTTTGACATTTTGCCTTTCATCACTGCACTATATGGATTCCAGTCTGTACTGTGGCACCTTCCCGCTGTCACTCCCCATGTCTCACTATTTTTCATTTAATTTTCAAAGAAGTTTTAGGTGACAGCAAAGTCACACACCGAATACAAGAAACTCTCATAGCCCAACCTCCTCCCCTTTTCCTCACCACATAATATAATATTTTTGTATGTGGATGGTAGCATTGTTATAAGTGATATACAGAAAGTGAAACATAGCTATTAAACATTTTCAAAGGTTTACAGTATGGTTTACATTTTGGATTGTACACTTTTATAAATTTTGATGATATTTACCATGTCCTGTGTCCATCACTGTAAGTTAATGAAAATCATTTCCACTGACCACTAAATACCTCCTTTGATCTATTCTGTTCCTCCCTCCCCATCCCCCTGGGTCCCATGATGACCCCCTGGCTTGACTCATTAGATGACAAGGTTCATAGTTACATACAACAAGAAGTCATGATACACTGGTTTTTCCTCCCCTATTAGGAACCGCCATTGCT
>JAQZBX010009713.1:15234-45700 GCA_029593785.1 Cabassous unicinctus | reverse complement strand
CAGAAATATACGAGGTCTCCAGAAAGGACAAGGTGCCCAGAAAATAGTACATGGGCTTATGCAGGGATGCAGTGACCCATATGGTAAAGATGATGACCAAATTCTCCAAGAGCACAAATAAGTAAGTGTTGAGGAAGAGGAAGAAGAGCAGAAACTGCAACCAAGGGGCTGTTGGGAAGCCCACCAGGATGAACTCACTAATATTGGTAATGTTTACCTTCCACATGATTTGAACACCAAAAGACAATAGGCTTAATAATAATACCAATTTATCAGCAAGGGCCCCTCAGGTTACAGGCACTTTATCAATAACTTAACCCTACTGGTAAGACCATGAGTGGCCACAAGATCCTCTCCAGAAAATCAGGGGACAGAATAGGACCAGAAAACAATCTGCCTCAGAGGCAAAGCTAAGGATCTCAAAGCAGATTCATAAGGTCATATTCAGAACTCAGGCTGTTAGATCTGGGTCAGAAATAGTTCATTAGATATTTTTGAGCAAATGCTTTTCCTTACCAGCAAATTCCAGAATTTCAGAAGCAGTTATAAGGCAGGAGTCCATAGAGGTTGGAATAAGTGTTCAAGATGGTCCAGGAAACAGAGCAAGAAAGCAGAGAAATTAAAAACCTAGAGAAAATAAAAGCAGGATATCAACTGGAAAACATTCTCCTGGTCAGGTAAAACAGTGAGTGTGGCATACTTCTTAGCTATTTTGCATATCTTTTGAAGACTCTAGCTGTTGTGGTTAATAATTCTTTTTATATTTTTAAGGCAATGCTTTAAAAATGGGATGAGCAAATGTCTACCTTCTTGGAACATTAAAACACATTTTCGGTTTTTAGGTGACTCTTAGTAACATTTGTAAATAGTTTTTATCCCAGATTAGTTTGTGAGATTTCTATATGTCCACAAAGATGCCTCAAAAAAATATTTTTTTTTCACTCAAGGAAAAATTCTTACTTGGCCAATTCTGTCAACTCCTTGACCCTGAAATTACTCATTATAATGGACAGTGCTTAAGGACAAGGGGTTGCTTTGGGAGGGGATACTCAGGAAGTTCAACAACTCAAACGGGTCTAGCTTCCCAGGGCGTGATTGATCTGAGGTGAAAACTGAAATTTAAAATCATTTTTGGAAGTGGGTATAGAAGAAAGAAAACTAGAGATATAAATTGTCTTAAAAATGAAAATAAAATGGAAACATACTTCTTAAGGAGACCAATAGAGATAGCCTATGACCTATAGAGAAAAGGAGAGGCAGAACTCAGGGAATCAGAAAGAAGAATGAGACATGGAATTTCACACACTTATTAATTATTTTTGATATGTATGTACTTTTGTCCTAAAACCTAAATCTCCAATAAAGTAATTGCTTATATATGTTGGAAAAGTGAATAGAAATAAATCTCAAATTTGTCTCCTTTCTCCATTAAGAATGATCCTTTAATTAATTTAAACAACTCTCTCAGGGAGGAAATTTTTGCCAAAGAAGTGGTATGGGAGCACATAACCTAAACTGAGCAATTATAAAACGAGGTTTTGAAGGAGTTTTCGTTTGTGAATGCACATCCACATATGTCTTATCTTTCAGAAATCATGGAAAACTTAAAGTAACAAGATAGGGACAAAAGGAGACCCAGTATTCAACAACTGTGCAAAGAAAACTCCAGACCAGTGGGACAAAGAATCGGAACACCTGTATTCTAGTTCATCATTATCTCTCACTAAGTTTATAATCTGAAGCAAGCTTTAACTTTTCTAAACCTCAATTCCCTTATGAGTGCAAAAAGGATTCTATAAGAATACTAAAAGCTGTAACAAATGTTAAATAGAGAACATTTATTGTGTTGTTGTTGGTTCCCTAAAGATCTATTGAATATTTATTTGGGGTCTGGCCCTACACTAGATCCTGAAAACATGAAGATGAAAAAGTCAAATCCTCCATTCACAATCTTGAGTACATTAAAAAAAAAATCACCCATTACATACCGATATGTCTGAGCCACCACAAACACAAAAGTAGCCCACTGGAGGAAGGACATAACACTGACATGCAGGTGGCCTTCAAAGAAAGCAATGGGTTTTCTCCTTATTTGTACCTGGGCAGCTGAGCCCTGTTGGAGAAAAATCACATAAGATTACAGAATGATGCCACCATCTACTGGGAGGCATGTTTAAATTGCTGAAAGAAAAAAGTTACCATGATGGGTGTCAGTGATGGGGGATATATGGGAGGAAGCTCACCTGAGCATACATAAAAGGCATATAAATGTGTACAAATGTTCATGGGGCATTGTCATGGTGGGTGGAGATTCACACAATAATCGAAAGAATATCAAATTCCCATCTGGAGAGCTCTGCCACATTCTCTAATGGATCATCAAGAATTCCCTGAGTACAGGGGCAATGACTAGTGAAGGAGGATGGTCTATTGACGGACCCTTGATATTGATGACTGTGCATATGAACCTTTACTCTTGAAATTGAAACTTAGCCTAGTATTATAGGGGGCCTAAGGGTTGCCTCCTGTGAGCCTCCTTGTTGCTTAAATGTGGCCTCTTTCTAAGCCAAACTCAGCATATAAATACATTACCTTCCCCGCAGTGTGGGACGTGAATCCCGGGGATGAGACTCCCTGACACTGAGGGATTACTACCAAGCACCAACTAGCAATGCAAATGGAAAAAGACCTTGACCAAAAGGGGTAAAAGGTAAAAACAAATGCGTTTATATGGCTAAGAGACTTCAAAGTGAGTCGGGAGGTCATTCCAGAGGTTACGCTTATGCACATCTCCACAGGATCTCTTTGACTGCCAGAGGAGATACTACCCCAAATAGTGTGGCTCCTGAGGGCTCTGGAGACTTCCAGACACTATAGGCAGGGCAGATATCTCAGGAGTTTGGTGCCTTGCCAGTGCACCCTACTTTTGGAATTTATGCTCCTCAGAGTGACAGAGCTAGACTCAGTTGTGGTTTCCCTACACATGGCTCTTCTGTCCTTCTATTTGAACCTATAATTAGTACTAGAGTTGGTAGGTGTACATCCAAGAGATGAAGGTACTGATGGACAACTACCATACTAAGGAACTGAGAGAGTCTACAACTGCAAGCAAGAGTCCCATCCATCAGCCCTATGGGATCACAGCGGACTCTCAATTAGAAGTGGAGTGGACATCAACATCCCAGAATCCTCAGGATTGGGGAATGAACTAAGGACTAGAGTAGACTTACTAATATTTTAGTAATCACTTATTGTGATTCTAGCAATGGAAGAAAGTATATCATTGATGTAGAGGCAGTGGCCACTGGAGGTTCTGAGGGTTGGGAGAGGGAAAAACAGGTGTAATTTGGGGGAAGTTTAGGGACTTGGAAAGTGTCCTGAATAACTTTGCAATGACAGATACAGGCCATTATAAAACTTGCCATAACATACAGAATTGGGTGGGAGAGAGTATAAATTACAAAGTAAACTTTAATCCACACTTAGTGGCAATGCTCCAAAATGTGTTCATCAATTGCAATGAATTACCTCACTAAAAAAAAAATACACACACACACATATACATATTTGGCTATTGTGGCATATTGCCCTTCCAGATAAATTTGATAATTGTCTTTCCCGTTTCTGAAAAAAAAAATTAATGAGACTGTATTTCTCCTCCAATACTTAGGTTATGCTTCTGATCAATACCTATGATGAGAAAATTTCCTGTTGATGACCTTATAGGACAAATAGGCTAAAACATTGGTGATTTTGGTGATGATGACAGCACAACATTGTCAGTATAATGAACACCATGTAATTGAATACTTGAAAGTGGTTGAAGTGGGAAATGGTATGTTGCATAATTTACCAAAATAAAAATTTTTAAAAAAAGTTACCTGAGAATAATATACTCAGTAAAGTTGCCCTTTGAACATAAGGGAGAAATTACCATATTTCTGGGCAAACAAAAATTGAAGGAGTTCATTACCTATAGACTTGCCTTACAGGAAGGAATGCTAAAGGTTTCTTCCATGTTGAAAGGAAAGGACACTAGACAGCATCCCAAAGCTGGGTGAAGAAATAAAGATCTTCAGTGTAACAATATGAATAAACATAAATGCCAGTATCATGTCGCTTTTCATTGATGCTGCCTTATTCTCCTTGTAAGGCTTAAAATTCAAATGCATAAAAAACAAGTGTAAATATGTTTTACTGGGCAGAACATGTATAAAGATGTAATTTTTGACAAGAACATCAACAGAGGGAGGGAAGGAGCATATAGGTTCAGGCTATGTGAAGGCTATTGAGGTCAAATTGGAATCAGAGACAAACAAAATTGAAATGGGTTTAGGATGCTAAATGTAATTCCCATGGTAAACATAAAAAAAGATTTTAAAATGTACGTAAAAGGAAAGGATAAGTAATTCAAAATAGCTCATTATAAAAGATCATCTAAACAAAATGGAAGGCAGTAATGGAGGAAAGGAAGAACAAAGAAAGGTATAGGACTTACAAAAAACAAATAGCAAAATGGCAGAAGTAAATCTTGCCTTCTTAGTATTTTCCAAAATGTAAATGGATTAAACTCTCCAATCAAAAGGCAGAGATTGGCAGAATGGATAAAAAAAACATGACCCAACTATATGCTGTATACAAGAAAAACATCTTAGGTCCATAGATACAAATAAGTTGAAAGTGAAAAGATGGAAGAAAAATTTCATGCAAATAGCAATTAGAAAAGAGCAGGGGTGGCTATATTATTATTAGCCATTAATAATAATGTCTACTATTATAAAATAGACATTAAGTCAAAAAGTAAAATATAGAATTGCCCTTTGACCTGGCTATTCCAATGCACCCAAAGAGAGTGAAGCAGGATCTCAAAACAGATACTTGTACTACAATGTTTATAGCAGCATTATTCACAATAGCAAAAGCTGTAAAAACACGTGTCCATTAACAAATGAATGGCTAAACAAAATGTGGTACGTACACGTAAAGGAATATCACTCATTCATAAGAAACAAAGGAAGTTATGCAACATGTTGCAACATAAAAGTATCTTGAAAACACTATGCTCCGTGAAATAAGCAAGGCACAAAAGGAAAAATTTTCTATGATATGAATTACAAGAGATGACATGAAATAGCAAATTTGCAGAGATAGAAAGCAGATTAGAGGTTACCAGGGAAGGGGGAATGGAGAAGGGAGGAAGAGGGAATGTTTGTAAAATAAAATTTTTTTTTAAAATAGGCAAGAAAACAATGATGCCACAATAATCTTATAGCTGTGAAACCCCACTGTGCTCCAAATAATGAATAATTATCCTGCAACACGTTTTCAGTCAATTCTTTCTCCACTTTTCCCCAGAATTCCTGCCTCTGACCTCCAACTGCCACGCCACTCCACTCCCAACTCTCAGCAGACAAATGAGGTAACGAATAGGAATTTGTACATCTTCTCACTACAAATCATTAATGTCCTTTGTCTCCACTGACCATCTCTGTTCATTCCTTCTTTAGCTCATCTAAGACCAGTCCTGCCATCACCTCCAGATCTCATTTCTCAGGAATCTCCTATTAGTTATCCCATCTCTTTCTGTATGTTAAATTCATTCTTTCCACAAATAATTATTGAGCACCTATTATGTGGCAGGCACTATGCTAGAAGCTTAGAATACCTCAGTGAAAAAAAGCAGACAAAAATAGCTTAAAAGCCCTTAGCTTAAGTAGTTACATCCTAGGAGAGGGAGACAGGTGATTGACAATAAATACTATGAGGACATAAATGTGTGAATTGATAAGTCCTAAGGAGAAAATAAATAGAGCACATAAGGAAAAACAGGAGTGCAGGGAGTTGATGGCAGTTTCTTATTTTAAATAGGGTGGTCAGGATGAGAGTCATGAGCAGAGTGATGTACAAAGTGAAGGCATTAGACGTGGGCCGAGCTGGAAGAAGAGCTTTCCAGACAAAGGGATCCACTAGTTCAAATGCCCTAAGATCTTAGCACAGAGGGAGGAACACTAAGGAGGCCAGAATGGCTGGAGCAGAGTGGTATAGGAGAGAGGGGTAGAAAATGGAGTCAGAGAAGTAATTGTGGGGAAAGGTGGAGTCCTGTGTGCAGATGAACCATGTTGGCTTTTACACTGAGTGGTCTGGGATGTTTTTGGAAGATTTTGAGCAAATGAGTGACCTGATCTTGTTTATGTTTTAAGAATTCTCCTTGCAGCTTCTTCTTATCTGAAAGGTTTCCTACAATTTTTAAAGGTGGTCATCAATTATCTCTATTCCTGAAAATAATCCTCTCATTCTTTATTGGTCATACCTTTTTGTCTGCCTCAGAGCACTATACTACACATTATGCCCTCTCTTTCCTTCCCTCCAACTGCTTATTTTCTATTGCTGCTACCTCTCCAGTAACATGCATATTTTTTCCAACTTAAAAATGTTAGAGTGAGTTTCCTGCTCTCTGACCCCTCTGCCCATTCCAGATCTTTCCTCTTTAATGCTACCAAGTATTTCCAGGTACTGGCAAAATACATTACCAGTATTCTCCAGGCACTGGTAAAATACCAGTATTTTCCAAGACAAATAGACATTGTTTAGTAAAGGAGATAGATAAGGGAAGAGAAAATCAGAATATAACATAATAAGCATTACTTTAGAAGATTGAGTAGAGTGGAAACCTGGAATAGAGATGAATTCTTTGTTTCTGGGATCCCAGAAAGTCTTCAACATGGAGGTCCAAATAAACAAATATGAAGCATTGTTGGGATTTTGAAGAAGTAGCATTATCAATGAGAGAAAATAGCAAATGCAAAGGTAGAGAGTAAAGAGGTGAAGAGTTAATGATGGAATGATATGCATTTTATTAGAAAGAATTTGTGGTGTGGAGGAGAGGAAAGGGCAAAGACAAGGCAGGAGGAAGGGGTTATATATGTTTGGCCCTCTTACTTCACACTTATTCCTATAGCCTTATAGTAATTCTCTCCATTTCCAACACACTGACCAAGTCTTGTAACATCTGATGGAATATTTCTTATCATACTGACCACATTTGGAAAATGAAATGAATCCTATTTACATATTCTCTAATGCTAGTCTAAACTCTCTTGCTTTTTAAGATTCATATTTACTATTGAAACTTGGAGCAGGTTTATAGGACTGTCTTGATGGGGGGAATTACCTAGATCTCTGCCTACATTCCACCACTCTGTGTACATGAATGAGGGAACAGGAAAATGCTGTCCCACACATTCGCCCTGCTCAATTTTCACCCAGTTTCCCAGCTTGGTCTTCATCATTTTCACTATTCATCTCTGCCTTTGCTACCTCCAAGCCCTTATAGTTTGTCTAATAATAATATTCATCATTTGCTAAGCATGTTTCATATGGCAGAAATTGTGCTAACTTCTTTCCCTATTTTGTCTCACTTAATTCACACCATAACTTAATAAGGTAGATATTATTTGTCCCATGTTACAGTTAAGAGGGTAAATAATTTGGCTAAATCTGCACAAATAGTAAATGGGAGGGAGAGATTATAACCTAAACCTGTCAATCTCCAAAGTGTATACTCTTTCTACTGTGCAATAATCCTCCTTCTTTAAGTATCGCTACCCACCTACCTCCGTGTCTGCTGCCACACTCCCAATCCACACTTCAAATATTGGGTATCAAGAGACTGCTCTTTACCTGTTCATTTGGTGTGTTGTTTTTTTTTTTGTTTTCATTTATTCATTTTATTTTTACCATTCTCTGTTCTCTCCTGATCTCTGGTCTTGACAATCATACTTAAACCAACCGATTTTCCTTTTTGTTCAAGACTTTTATGTTTAAACTTATCATGCCTGAGTTTAGCTTTTATACCCCATTTTAGTTATGATGATTAGTCCAAATTTTCCAAACTGATTTTTCTATCAGTTTTCCATGAGCTACTTGCCTCCTAACATTCAAGACCTCTAATATTTGTGATGTTCTTCATGCTCTCACAAGTTGAACCCCCATATGTGTCTAAACTCTGAAACTACACAACCCCCGCCCCCCCACACACACACACACTGCATGTTGATTTCTCACTCAGTCACTAACTTGGTGTTCCACCCAGTCACTGCCTATTTCCTACCTCTGAAGGTCTTGTTTAGGAAAACGGTGTTGGCTCTGTCCCAGGAGGGAGCTGCCTTGCTGAGCCAAAGGAACAGAATTGAAGTAGGTTAGTCAGATGGGTTTTGTAAAAATGAGAAAATAGATTTTCTTGAGAAGGCAGAGGAAGTTAGATGAGAACTAGAGTAATAGTGAAAATAAAAGGAAGGGTAGGGTGAAAGGAAAATCAAAAGTCCAAGTTGCTGCAGAGATACAGTGGACATGCACCACAAGGACCTTGGGACCATATGGAGAGAGGGGCAAATGTCCATTTAAGAAAATACTTACATACAAAATAGTATTTTTGTCTCCAGACTGAAGGATCTTGCTAAAATATGAATATGAACATAGATCTCCAGTTTAAATGGCCACCTGCAGGTGTGCACTCCTGACATAGCATAGCAAGTCCCTCATGATCTGATCCCTCCATCCTCTATATCCTCTATATCGTCTTCTTCTGCCTTTGTCAGATACTGACCCTGAGCTTTTGCAACATACTCCTTAAAGTTTCTGTCAAGTTGCTTGTACTTGTCTTCTTCCTGAAATCCTTTCTAACTCTTGCGACCTGGCCAGTGCCTACTCAGATTTCACCCTGCATCCTCTCTATCCAAACTTCCCTGTCCACTACCTACGGTCACTCACCTCCTGCCCATCACCCAGCTATTAGTCAGTGTCTCCTCTGGTTTAGTAACATTTTGAACCTTAGAGCATCATATCAGGATAACCAGTATTGTTTTGTATTCAAATGTTTTCTTACCTATCACCACTATTAAATTATGAACTCTTTGAAAACACCAATTTTATTCTATTGTTGTCTTGTTTGTCTAATTATCTCCAGTGTCCGGCATAATTCTGGAGGCATGGTGCCACTCAGTAACTAAATGATTTGTGATGCTTAATTAAGACTAGATGCCTCACCATCGAACATAATATTGCTTTCTCTTTAGGGACCCAGGTGGAATAGGTCATCTTGGTTAAGTCTGCTTGGAGATCTCTGCCTCTCCACCTGAAAGGAGTTGCCAATAGAGGACGGAAAGTAAAAGAGAAAAGAAAAAAGGAAAATAAAGAGGCACTTTGGAATAGTCTGACCAAATTCCCAGAAAACTGGTTCTCTATGAAGCTCAGGAGTTCCATAATGTTGTGGTTCTCCTTGTCTGGAGAAGAGACTGGGGTCCAGATGGATAATACGGAAATAAAATGTTATTCTCTTACAGATTCAAAGAAAATGCAACATCATCTAAGTCATACCTGTGGTAAGACTTTGTAATCCGAAATGCACGGGTTACTTCTGCATTCCTTCAATGCCCTTATATCCCTGATGATAGAGTTTAAGATGGGAAAGCAATCTGTTTGTATCTGTCAAATGCATGTCTCTGCTGCCTCCTTCTCCTTCTCCTTCTCCTTCTCCTTCTCCTCCTCCTCCTTCTCTCCCTTCCTTTCTCTCTCTCTCTCTCTCTCTCTCTCTCTCTCTCTCTCTCTCTCTCTCTCTCTCCCTCCCTCCCTCTCTCTCCCCACCCCCCTCACTGTTTCTTTGCCAATGTAGCTGGGCTGGCTTTGTATGTTGACTCCTCCCACTGCCCTTGTCCAGGTAGAACTTAGAGCTGGGTAGAATCAGAGGACGGTGAGCTCATTGCTCAGTAGTGATGACTTCTTTAAAACTCACATCCTTGGGGATCTGATACACAAACACTATAGGGTTTTCAAATGTGACAATGACAAAGATGTTAGAAAAGTTTCTCTAGTGATCCTCATGGGTCAACAAGCAGAGAGGATGCCAGATGATTATTAGATGAGGAAAGAGCAAAGAGCAGCAACAGGTTTATGGCAAGTCAGCCTGGTCACTGATCCTAGTCCCAAGCCTTGATTTTTCTTCCTCTCTCTGTTTGTCTGAGAAAGCACTACTACACATGACCTGTTTATTTACAACATTAATAGTATTCAGAGGGTGTACTGCTGAAAGGATCAAAATATACAAAAGGTGATTTAACAATGTTAACAGTGCCCTCTGAACTCTAGGGAGAAGCAAAACTTTCTCTGTGCTCCTTCTACCTAGAGAAGAGTGTGCCTGAGCATCAGTAACTCACAATTGCATAGAGTCAGGTAGTTAAGCTTTGGTTCTTCCTTCCATGTAGTCTGATATTTGGCTCTTTTATCTTTTAAGGAGTTTTCTCATTTTTTGGTTTTTCCTTTTGGATTGATTTTCATTGCTCTTCTCTTTCCCACCTCATGTGAAGAGCCATTGAGAATAACCCGAGGAAGTCATTTAGAAGGCAGAATATCCATCCTTAGAGATCCAAGAGGAAAACAAGACAGGAACCAAATTGTAGGAAGGCAGGAGACAAGGCAAAGAACATATGGAACAAGCAGTTTATGGTATGTGTGCCCTAAACTTAGATTACAGCCTTCTCTTTCCCATGTATCCTATTATCAAAATGAGGACCATGTTAGATTACGGATCTGGGGGGAAGTATAAGCAGTCTGTTCAGCCTTTTCAAGTTTAGGAGTTAGGCCAATGGAACAAAAATTACCTTGTTTCAGATCTGGTCCAGGCCAGCTCACCAATCAGGAGGTTACTTAGAGAATTGAGCACACATATCAAATGTGTAATAAAATGTGCCTTTGCCTGAATATCCCCCCTACATATATCTCTCTTTGAAAATAGGAAGTATAGTCCCAGGAGATAAAAGATAGTGTCCAATATTTGGAATTTTTATCAGTATTTAACAAAGGTTAAGTAACATTCAATTAGTGATAAGACCAGCAAACATAAAGAGATAGAGATAAAAATTAGGTGTCATCTTTTTATTAAACATTTAAGCATATTTTCTGTAGTAAAAACTCCAGAACAGGGACAAAAACCTATTTTTTAATTTGTGAATTTATTTTTATAAAAACACAGAGTTATAAGTAGTATGGAAATTTATATATTCAATTAATAACCTTTATTGAAAATAAAATATGTGAATAATTGTCAAATTAAACAGATAAATGCAATTATTACTATATTTACATGACTGTTTTCACCATTCATCTACTGTTGGGGTTGGTATTTTATTGTTCCACATGTGCTCAGAAATAGCTCTGCTTCTCAGTATCCATACGATTTATTGATTTGGTTAATTTGATAATTGATAGCGTAAATATTACATACACCAGTTATTTTAGGGAACAGCAAACCATCCTTCCAGTCTCTCTCATGCCAAAAGCCTTTTAATTATTCTGAACTGTAATTCTTTTACCCCAACCATTCCCAATCAATCAAATGATTTAGGTTGCCTCTGCGAGGACTGCCACTTGTAAGGCCATAAGGACATGACTAAATATGTAACAGCAACAATTTTCAGAAAATGGAGCCTAAATTGAAAAGCTGGGTGCCCACTCTGTACATTATACTATTACATAATTTTATAATTTAACCCTTCCATCAACTCTGTGGCATATTATTACTACACTTAGTTTTTAACTAGTGAAAAAATAATTTTCCTAAGCCACTGTATTAGACAAGGTTCTGCTGCAGATCATGGAGTCCACCTTAGCTAGTTTAAGCAGAAAGGGAATGTGGTTCTTTTAAAATCACTGAGAGAGCTAGAGAAGGAGGTGTTAAGTTGAGGTCCCAGAACAATTTTCAGCCCCCATACCTACCTCATCCTGACCACAATTGAGAAAGCTGCTGTTTCCTATACAAAGTTAATGAATCCAAATCTACTGGATCCAGAACTTTTGCAGTAATACACATCAGCTAAACTGATGCCCCACACTATGCCTCCCTTGCAAGCGACTCATGTGTGAATCAAAGTTTCATATAAATGCTTCATATAAGAATTAAGCATGAATGGAAGCCTGAGAACATAGTTTTAAGCTTCCTGGTCTTTGCATGTTAGAAAAGATTGAATGGATATAGAACAACTACTCTACAATATTTTCATCAAGCATAAAAAATATTGGAAGAGTTGGGGAGAATAGAATATTTAACATTGGAATTATACCATCAACTTTGAAAGTTATGAACACTGTGGCTATAGATTGAAAGTACTACATACATTCAGAAAGAGATATAGTCATCAAATATTAATTGACTGTTGGATATATAATAAGTAGACATAAATTTTTAGGAAATATGAGTCATAAAGAGATGTACATGATATATGAAACTTTCACTGTAGTACAAAAAATTCTATGTGTATCTGAATCACTATGAATACAAGACAGTCTGGCAGAATGTTAGGATCAAGTATTGTCACACTGCACAGGAGTTAGGAGCAGCTAGAGACACTTCATTCCAGTGGGAGTGGGATGTCAGCACAAGCTGGAAGCTGGAAGGAACTGGGAAAGCTTATGGAGGACTTGAGATGTGCTGACTTTATAGATGTTATAAATAATCCTGTTGACCTTGTATTTTTTTTTTTTATTTAAGTTTTTTTATTTTTTTAGGAAGGCTTTTTTTTTTTTAAGATTTATTTTTATTTTATTTATTTATTCCCCCCTTGCTGCTTGTGCTTGCTGTATCCATTTGCTTTGCATTTTTCTATGTCTACTTGTCTCCCTTTCTTGAGTCATCTTGCTGAGCCAGCTCACCTCGCTGCATGGGCTGGCTTGCCTTCACCAGGAGGCCCCAGGAATCGAACCCAGGGCCTCCCATATGGTAAACGGGAGCCCAACCAATTGAGCCACAGCCGCTTCCCAGACCTTGTATTTTGTTGAATATTTTTAAACAATGTAAGTGCTATATGCTTTCATGTATATTCATTCTCATTTCATCGTTATACCAACTTTTCAAGGTAGATACTATGATCCACATTTACATGGGGAAACTGATGCTCAGAAAAACTGAAGTTCAAAAATCCTGTGAAAAATACAAAGCCAAAAACTCACAATGCTTAGGTTTCAAGCTAACGTCTATTTGCCTCCAAAGCCTATTCACATTCCCAATACCACACGATGAAAGGGTATGGGCCTTTTTAAGAGCCTGATTATGTTATTTATTAGAAGACAGTGAACCAGAGGGAGCTAATTAGAAGTACCTGAGACAACATAGTGGGAAATTCTTCTACAGATTTTAAAATATAATCCAAAATACTGTTAAGAGAGAAGAAAATCAACATAAAAGGAAAAAGCTGAGGAGTGGTTCTCTTGGGAGGAAAGTTCTGAAAGGAATTAAATGCTCCCTAGTTGTAGATGGAAAATTACAGTAAATGGCAGGAAAACTGGGCATCTGAGTTTAAATTTGCTCAATCATATCAAACATATCAGAATCAATTCAACTTGGCAGTGGCAGCAGGTAGATGGAAAAAAAAGTAAAAGTATATTTATAGGGAAATACTTGAAAAATTAAAATGTGGAACAAATGGCTTTATATTTTACTGTAAGTTCTGTCATTTTTCATACTTAAGTGGAAAATGAGGTGAGCTTATGTACAAGCTATTGATTTCAAAGTCTCAACAAGTCTGTTTTTAAAGTGGTATATTTATTCCAGATACACCCACTGAGATTTATTTCCATTTGACTAATATTTATTAAATGCCATGTAAGTTAGTACCAAAGCAGAAAGTGCTTTCATCTGAGAGTTTTGAGGTGTGTTAAATGACACAACTACTCACAGAGTTGGGCAAGGTGAAAGCACCCAGGAGGGGATGTCGAGCCACCTAAGGACTCGCAATGAAGAAACTCGGGGACAGCTGCTGTAGCCTTGAAAGGGGTGCCCTGTAATTACAGGAGCTGTGAGCTTTGCCAGAGTCACAGAACCCAGCCAGGAAAGAGGGAGAAAGCAATCCCTAGTCTCCTCTTTCCTATAATGCTTCAATTGGCCTATTTGCTGCCTCACATTGGCCTAAACAAACTTAAAGCCATCGGACAAATAAGCCAGGGTGATGCGGTCCACATGATTAATTCATCTTATCCCCCTGAAGATGGGGCATAAAAAGATGGAGGACTACAGACAATGGATACCTGGGGAGAGAAGGTGAAATAAAGAATACCCAGCATAAGAACCTACAAAGTCAGGCAATGTGGCAGATATTGAAGATGCAAAGATGAATAAGGTGGGTTTCTACCCAAGTGGAATTCAAATCTAGTGGGGAGTCAAGCACCTAACTGAGACAGGTCATTCAGAATGAAAAGGTGCTTGAGGAGAGGCTGAATATTCAAAGTCAACTCAGCTTGTGCCTGCTTCATATGGTGGATATAGAGTGACCACCGTTCACTTGGTAGAGCTCTGCACACGGAAGGGACAATACTTGCAAAAACTGAAAATAGAACTTATTACATACCTATAAAACTTTTTTAGTTAGAAAAAACCCACAAATGGTAAGATTTGGATTGGTGAAAATTATTCTACTTCTTGTAATTCCCTCCTTTCTCATGTCACTTCATGCTCCAGGCTTGCTAATCATCCTTCAGTTCTTTTAGTGAGCTGTTGTCTCTTGACTGTTGGCCTTTCCTCTCCCTGCAACCCCTGACCCTCACTAACACCTTCATTTTTTTCTCTAATTCCTTCAGGTATTAGCCTGAATGTTATTTCTACTATAACATTTTTTCTGATGGCTCTAGAACTATCTGCCATTTGCCTTCACAGCACCCTGTACTTGCATCATCACACTTATAACACAATGTAATTGTACCTTTACCTTCTCTACCATGCTCTAAGCTATTTGAAGGAAGACTCTGTGTCTATTTGTTTATTGTTTTTTGTTGTTGTTGTTCACTATTATATCCTCAGAGGCTATCACAGTGCCAGACATGGAATAGGAGCAAAATAAATACTGATTAAATGAATGAATAATTTAAGCAATGTAATTATTGAGTACATTAAGTTGACTAATATCATCAGAATCGAAGTCTCATATTGCAGACCATTAAAATGTAATGTTGATTTGGTGTAGGTGAGAAGAGGATAAGATATTATGAGGTTCATGAATGCTAAAATGATTCCAAAATAATGTAATAGCTAGAATGAGTAGGTCTTTGTTTCAGTTTGCTAAAAGCTGCCAGAAGTAACATACCAGAAATAGGTTGGGTTTTACAATGGGATTTTATTGGCTTACAAGCTTACAGTTGTGAGGCTGAGAAAACTGTCCAAATCAAGGCATCATGAGACAATGCTTTCTTCCCGAGATTAGCTGCTGGTGATCCTGGACTCCTCTGTCAATTGACAAGGCACATGGTGGTGTCTGCTAGTCCCTGCCTCTCCTCCAGATTTCATTCCCCACAGCTTCTGGTTTAGTGGCTTTCCCTCAGCTTCTAGGTTTCTCTCTGTTCCTGTGGCTTTCTCTTTGTCAGCTTCCTATCTATGTCTCTTCATATTCATCCTGTTTATAAAGGATTCCATTAAGAGTATTAAGATCCACTCTGGGTCATGCCTTACTGAAGTAATCAAATCAAAAGACCCTTAACTGAAATAATCTTAATCCAGAGGTCCCACCTACAATAGGTTCACACCTGTAGGAATGGATTAGCTCTCAGGACATGACTTTTCTGGAGTTCACCCAGCTTCAAACTTTCATAGTCCTATTTAATTAAAATGCAGAATTCTTATAAGAGCAGTATATAAAAAGATCAGTCCAGGCATGTTCAATAATGCTGGGGGTGGCTTAGATCAAAATGGGAGACCAATTTTGAACTCATACTTAAATTGTTAGGATATAAAGTCAGGGTGCTGCTAGTAAATATTTCTTCCTTATTTTAGTCTCAATTTAATCAATTTTGCCAAATTTTCTTCTGCTGTACTACATTTCTTATCTATTCAGCAGATGACCCAATGATATCCAACACTTCCATTTGTCTTAGAAAATTTTATATCTGTTTTTCACCTAGTTTGTTTGTAGGATCTGTTTTATTGATGTCTTGAGGATTTGAGTTCAGACATATCCCTTTTTTATATCCCTCTATTTTGCTGATGATAGGTGTAATACTGCATGGAAAATGACAAGAATTGAGAGCCCAAAGAAAATATTCAAGAGACCCATATCCACTACAAAAGTTGTAGTAATACCAATTCCATAATTTCTCATGAAACTATTAATTCCACCCCTATCGAGAGAAATGATCTTCTATAGTCCTGAAAAGTGGCCAAAATTGGTAGAGGTTTGTGAAATGATCATCATTATTATAAATTTCAATCATGTTACATCATCACTAATCCACCACCATAACAACAACCACTATCACCACCATAGCTACAACCACCACCACTATAACACCGTAGAACTACACATGCCTTATCTGTTGGATTGCTAGTTTTTTTCCAGGCAATAATGCTTGTTAACTAATGTGCTATAGAACTTTGATCACAGAATCTTAGGGATAGAAAGAGTCTAGCACAATGGATTCTGGAGCCAGCCTCTGTGATTCCAAATAATGGCTTTGGCATTTATTAGGTGTATAATGTTGGGCACCTTACTTAACCTCCCTATACTTCAGTTTCCTAATCTGTAATAGGAAATAACCAATCACAGCTCACTCACAGAGATATTATGAGAATAAAATGGTTTATTATGTGTAAAGTGCTAAGAAAAGCATCTGCATATATTAAGTAATTGTTATTATCATTATGTTTTATATTTCATTTCAAAGCACTTAACTACAGTATGTACCAATAAGTCCATGGTTAAAGCATTACATATTGTGTCTTGTTTCTACTTTTAAACTTTTTAAAAAAACTTATCCTATGCCGTGATTTCTTTAAAAATCCAGGTCTATGAAGTAGAGCTCATATGCAGGACCATGATAAATGTCATGGGACTGATATCTTGGTTGGGATAATTGTCTTTTCCTTAAGGCAGCAGAGCTCAGCAGAAGAGGAGGCACTGGCCACCTCCCATGGTCTTTATGATAGCATTCTTGACTTCCTGGTTCCTTAGGCAGTAGATGAATGAATTTAGCATGGGTGTGAAGACTGCATACACCGCTGAGATTAGTTTGTTGGAATTGAATGACCCAATAGCCCTGGGCCGGACATACATGAATATCATAGCTTTGTAAAAACTTATGACTACAGTGAGGTGGGATGCACAGGAAGAGAAGGCTTTCTTCCTTCCATGGGAGGAGGGTATATGCAGGAGAGTGGAGACAATGTAGACATAGGAGAAGACAGTGATGATGAAAGGGAACACAAGAATGACAAAAACCAAGGCAAAGTCCACTAGCTCAGCTGTGGACATGTCTTTGCAGGCTAATTTGGGGATTGGTGAGATGTCACAGAAAAAGTGGTTCATGACATAGGAGCCACAGAAGGCAACATGTGAAATGAAATAGACCTTGATCTCAGAGACCATGAAACCACTGATATAGGAGAAAGCCACCAGCTGTACACAATAACCTGTAGTCATGATGACCGAATAACGGAGAGGGTAGCAGATAGCCACGTAGCAGTCATAGGCCATGGCTGCTAGGAGCACACACTCTGTGCAAGCAAGAGAGATAAAGAAGTAGAGTTTGCTCATGCAACCTGTGAAGGAGATGCGCCGTCTCTGCCAGAGGAATCCATCCAGGATTTTGGGGACTGTGACAGAGATATACCAAACCTCCAGGAAGGACATGCTACTCAGGAAGTAGTACATGAGCTTATGGAGAAAGTGAGTGACCCAAACTGTGAGCATGATGGTAAGATTTTCTACTACGACCAGCAGGTAGATCATGAGGAAGAGGAAGAAGAGAAGGATCTGCAGTCATGGGGCAGTGGGGAAGCCCACCAGGATGAACTCACTGACCAGAGTGATATTTCTCCCCAGCATGACTAAAAGCACTGACAGATATTGATGTCTTCCATGGCAGTGCCTCAAATAATGAAGATAACAATGACATCAGCCAAGATATGGAAATAAATTAGTATTTCAGTTTTTCCTTTGAATGAGACTCAAAAAATAAGCTAAAATCTCTTAATAGTGACTATTTTGCAAATGTGATGCAGACCTATTTTCCAACTATTTTTTAAAAATTTTTAATGAAAGTCTTCCAGAATCAAAATGCATTCCCATCTCTAATGTTCACTCACCTGATGGCAATGATTGGAATGTGACCCACCATGTCATGCCCAGCTCCTTTGTCAGTGAACATAGACCCATTGTCTCTCTCCTGTTGATTCCAGGTCTCTGAATAAACACTTACTCTTGCCTAAAGGACACATGGAGCTCACTGAGGATAATATCAGGCCAGAGAAAATTCCAAAAGTTTAATATTTGGGTGATACCTCAGCTGTATGCCTTTGATCCAGCATAGTTTCTTCAATATAGAGTCTATAGAAATTAAAAAATATATGTTAGAAAATTTTCAATGACTCCCCTATTGCCTTTAGATAAAGTTGTAAATGTTTTATTTATCACACATAAGACACACTTCACATTTGATCCCTACCTATTTCTCCAGCCTCATCTCTTATTATTCTCTAATGATAGTCCTTGTTCCAGATGTACTCAGCTCATTTTTGCTTCTCAAGAGCTCTATAACTTACATTGCCCCCATGGCTTTGCATATACTCTTCTCTCTTCCTATTACACCCATTCTTTAATCTTTACCTTCTGAACAGGAGGCATCTCACTGGAGCTGAATCAAGTGCCTTCTCAGCATACTACTTTCCAGTCATAGCTCTGTCACATATCAAGGTTTTTCCCACTACACTGTTCCTTCCAAAAGGAGACTCTGTCCTTCATCACCATAAACCCAATGCCTAGTACATTGACTGGCAAACACATGAATACCTAATGAATATTGAAGGCAAAAGTGAATTAATGAATGCCTTGAAGCTTTGGAATCCACAAGACATAGGTCAGTGGCAGAAGAGACTGACCTCAGGGTCTTAGCTGGCAGGAGGCAAGTGTCTATCAGGTTGCACACCTTTAGAAACATCCTCAGTTTGCACACCTAGGCTGCTTTCATGGCAATCATATCCACAAGAACACGGTGTCTGAACCCTGTTCTCAGTCACTTGGCAGGGCGGTGTCTACAAATATTAGTCGTTGCCTTGGGCTCCAGCCCAGAGGAGTGAGGAGAGGGAGGGAGGATGCTGCATTAAGATGGAAGACAGAATTACTTATAAACCAACCCTATTACTTCAGTGTGTGATTACGAAAATAGCTTATCATGGAGTCATCTCTTGAAAACACATATGAAGGAATGTGCATCTCCATTAAATACCACCCTCATCCAAAAGCTTAATTTCAGGTCCTGCCTTCTGACCATTGCTCACCCTTCCCACAAAACTCTTAGTGCACCATGCTGTTTCCTTGTCATGGAGAGGGTAGGAGGATGGCCAGGATCCCCTGTGATACTCCAATGGACTAGAGACCTTCAGATCACAGCACATATCAAGGGCCTGAGGGATGAGGTGTGGGAATACAGGTTATTGATCCCACTGCCTCCTTACCATAGCAGCACATAGTGTTAGAGCTCAGTGTTGCTTGCTGGCTGAGAAGAAAATTTCCCCTCATCTCCAGCCTCCAACTCACACCCTCACCCCTGAGGTAGCTCAGTAGTAAGGATTTCCTGGCTTAGTTCCTTAGTGTCTTTGACTAAATGCTTTTTCTATGAGAAAAAATCTGGTTTGGTGGCAGGGAGTAGCTAGATTTCCCCATGTGCTAGCCTCAGTAGGAAGCAGCACCAATGTCGTGTCTCCTACTCTTCCTGACATTTAAAACACAACACATTTCCACCTCAGCCACACCCCTTCTCCCACATTCACCATTGCATAGTGGTGACTGACCTGCTGTCAGACCAGGGCTTGAACCTTGGTTCCATCACCTATTAGCTATGTTATCTTGAACAGATAGCTTTTGTCTTGAACAGGTTGCTTAACAATTATGTACTACAATATCCTCTGTTACAAATGGTAATAAAGATAATAACGCCTTTCTTACTGGTTTGTTACGAGAATTAAATGTGATACAGCACAGAAAGTAGTTAAAATAGAACTTAGTCCATAGCTGTTCTCTCTAAACATTAGCTGTTATTATATTAGGTCATAGCAACCTTCAAACATGCTCACTCAATCATGTGTACTCACAAGTTTTCATTCACATATGGTTATATACACACATCCATTCACTATCTCTCTTTTACTCACTTTTTCTGTGATATCTGGGGAATGAGATAACTTGAATTTCCAAGTAAGCAAGACTATAGCATCTTTGCAGAGTTCTGAGTTACAGGCCATTCATGCCTTCTTCCTTATCTTCTCTCTAACATATTGTTTTTATATACTCAAGCGCACCCCTTTTCCTTTCATATTCTCCACCACTTTTTTCCCAAAAATGTGCCTTCCAGCAGGCTCTACTTTAAAGCATAGAGGAACACAGAATCATCTCTTTCTATTTTCCTTGTTTTTGGAGTCAAGATCACTGAGTGCTGGGTCCTCTATGGAACTTAGGAAGGAAATCCTTTCACTACGCTATAGAAATTTTTTTTAGCTTTGTATGTGCTTGTTGTCAAGACAAAAGAATAGACACTAATAGACAACCCCTTTGTGCCCTGGACCAATGCCCAAATGAGTCAATAACTTTCCAAATTCTCCCAGTAAAGATGTCCTGTACCCTGAATCTTCTTTTCCCCATTCATTCCCCACAGCACCCTTTCTCCTATCCGGAATGATATCTGAAGTGATTTTCCCATGTCCCTCTCACCTTCCTTGTTGCCTATTCAGGGATCAACCAATCTTTCTTGGTACCTATGACCACTCACCATGCTTCATCTGTCCTCTTTAAGAGTGGAAAGTTCTTCAGACTTTTAAACTGATCATAAGAAATAAGACTGGTGTGCAGATTTTTGTACTCCTTGGAAATATGTTTCTGGTCTTTGTTTAGACCACATGGTAGATATTAAAGCACTAAGGCAGGAAGACAAGATCAGAGGCAGAGTATATTTGGTGAATGCTTACATTTTGCCCCTGTCTTCTTCCCAGGAGGCTTACTTACACTCAGTCTGGCCTGACTAGGGAACCTGTGTGCTGCCAACTATGTCCAGGGGACCTGGCCATGGAAGGTGAATCTCCATCCATCTATCATTTTCTGTTTACACATGCACCATGCTTCTCTGTACCTGTGGGTGCAGTGTAGTTCTTTCCTTCTACTCCTATATGCCAGGTGATGCAACACCAAATATGAGGATAAGAAAACTAAGTGGGTAACAGAGGTTACCACATGAAGAAACATGCATTCATTTTGTTCATTCTTCACATCAAACATGCTTTCTGTTTTATTGAGCCTCTTGTTATGTACAGAGCACTGTGCTATACATTCTTAGGTATAAAAACTTACTGGTCGTGGCCACTAGACGCTTTCAGGGCAGGGAGGGGAAGGGCAGTTGTAATACATGGGCTTTTTCAGGACTTGGGGGTTGTCCTGAGTGAAGTTGCGGCGACGGATATAGGCCATTTTACATCAGCATATACCATGCAGAACTGTGTGGGAGAGAATGGCGTCTACAATGTGAACTATGGTCCATGCTTAGTGGCAAAGCCCCAGGATGTGTATATCCATTGCAGGTGATGTGCCACACTAATGAAAGATGTTTATGTGGGATGTTACGGGAAGTGTGGGAGGTGGGAAACATGGGAATTCCTGTAATTTCTGTGTAACATTTAGGTAATCTAAGCACCTTTTAAAAAATATATATACAAAAAAATAAAAATTTAAAAAATTTAAAAAAACTTACTGGTCGTGGTCTCTGTCCCTGGCAACCTATAGTGTTATAAGTAAAATAAGAAGAACACATTGAATAAGGGTAGAATGTGCTGTGTGCCATAAAAGAGGTAAAACAAAATGTAGGAACTCCAAGGAGAGAGAAATGCTTTCTCCCTGGGGAACATAGGAAAGTTTAATCAAAGAGGACTCATTTTAGGTTCATGGAAGTAAGACAGGGTGGAAGTAGTATGGTGGGAAATAATTTTGGTTCAGGAGTCAGAAGACCTGGTTCCTAATCAGGATTCCATTATTTTTTAGACATTTGATCTTAGAAATCTTGTCTTCATTTCTCAGTTTATATATCTATGAAATGGAGAACAATAATTCTCCTGTCAACATTGGATCATTGATGTTAAGTTAAAATGGCAAATTTTATGTTATGTATGTCTAATCACATTTTAAAAAGTGACATGTATATGAAAGCAGTTCTAAAACTGAATAGCAAATACTACACAAATATAAAACAGTATCTGTGCTAGAGTATGAACCACAGTCAGAATTTTTTTTTTTAGGAGGTCCCAGAGATTGAACCCAGGACCTTGTACATGGAAAGCAGGTGCTCAACCACTGAGCTACATCTATTCCCCATACAGTCAGGATTTTGATCAGTAGGAAAAAGATGAGAAGGCTTTCACTGTCTAGAGACTAGTACAGGAAAGAATATAGAGTAATGGCAGCAAAAGTTGAGATGACAGAATAATGGTGCCTCCATGGTGGCTAGAAGTCAATCCCACTGCCTTGAACCCCAGGAAGCATTCAGTCATTTAATGAAGAGTTGTTAAATGTGCATTCTGTGGTCCAAATACTGTGAGGTGGCAACCTCTTCAAGTTGTCCACAGCCTACTAAGCTCTCAGAGCCCCTGCTATTAATTTTGCCCCAAGTTACCATAAAGTCTATAATCAATCTTTAGAGGTTTTACAAGAATGGAGATCCAGAAGATGCACATGTGTCTCAGTTAGTAACCCAAGGTGACTGAAGGGAGCTGAAGCAGTGGCATGAAAAACAAACAAACATGAAATCCTAGAGAAACTTTTTCCAGCCCTTGAGGATTTAAAGGTCTGCATGTGACTAAATGGAACATTTTGGAGAACCTGTGGACCTAGCCCTTTTCCTCCACCCAACCCCTGCTTCCATATACTATGTCCAAAGTCATATGGTGAGCTGGTATTAATTCTGGGAAGACTGGAGCCACTGGTTTTCATGAAATAAGACTAAGGAACATGAAAATCTGGGAAAGTAAACATCCCCTAAGATAAAATAAAATAAAATAAAATAAAATAAAATAAAATAAAATATGATAAAATGAAGACACCTGTGCCATAAGCCTTCCCTTCTCTATCTAATGCATTGCAGCTACCAACTCATGATTTTCTGTACCAGGTGGCAATATCCGAAAGTACCGCTATAGTCTGGTAGAGTTGTTAACTAAATTAAGCTGTAACTATGTGTCAAATAGACCTTTAATTCTTCTTCATCAATCAGCCAAATAAAAATAGCATCAATGCATGAATTTCATGAGAAGTAAAACTCCATGTAAAGTTTCAAAAAAAACCTTTTCAATATTGCCCATGAGAGCAAGGTGTTTGCTGTACACATGACTGAAAGCAAAAAGGAGGGGACAGCTTACCTTTATTATTATGAAGCCCCTGAAAGCAATAAAATTTCTATTAAATTATTTGGTATAAAAAAGACTAATAATAAATAGTATGATGTGTTTGTTTTTTATATAAACTTTTTATTTTGGAATAATTTTAGGTTTACAGGAAAGTTACAAAGATAGTAGAAAGTGTTCTCCTTTTGTCCTGATCCAGTTTCAGTTTCCCCTATATTATCATCTTACATTACCAGGTCCCCTTGTCAAAACTAAGAAACCAAAACTGGTGCATTACTATTAACTGAAATTAACTGAATAATATTTTATTCAGATATTACCAGTTTGTCCATTAATATTCTTTCCTGTTCCAGGATCCAATTCTGTATCCACACTCCCTTTAGCTACCATGCCTCTTTCTTCAACTCTTATCTGACAGTTTTTCAGTGTTTCCTTGTAGTTCATGACAGTAAAGGTTTTTTTAAAAGATTTTATTTATTTATTTCTCCCCCCACATCTGCCTCATTGTTTGTGCTCACATCAGCTCGCTGCCTTGCTTGTCTTCTTTAAGAGGCATTGGGAACCAAACTCAGGACCTCCCTTGTGGTAGGCGGGCACCCAATTGTTTGAGCCACATCTGCTTCCCTGTATAGGTTTTTTAGTGACAGGAAATAGGGTTTTCAAAGCTACAGAAGGACTGTTACTTTAAAAATGCTATTTATCCAGAAATGTTGGGGGTCGTTTTATGACTGTCCAATGTGAAATGCTAGCCAATATTAAATGATATTGGATCAAGTTCAAGTAAAATAAAAAAAAAAATGATTGTTAATCACCATCTAACATTCATCTGCACAGGATGCATCTTGGGCAAGAGATTAATATAAAGACCAAAAGGAAAATTGAGATCATACTGTGAAGACTAAGAAACTCTGGCTTTATTCAAAGTTTGTGGGAACCAGTATATCTTTTTGAGCACAGGAGCTGTTTATATTGATTCTCACTTGCCCTCAGATCAAGGATTCTTAACAAGAAGTCAATGAGCTTGAATTTAAATTCAAAAAAATATTATTCTTGTGGGGATGTGTTGCTGTGGGTGAGACATATTTATTAAATAATACACAGTATAGTGTGAACTTAGTAAGGGGTCCATGGTTTTCACCTGACTAGTAAAGGCGTCCGTGGAACAAAAAAGGTTAAGAACCCCTGCGTTAGATGGTAGTTGCCTCTGGACACTTTGAGAAGCATTCCAACCTGAACAGCTCAGTCTGGATCCAGTACTACCTCCTTACCGATGGAAAGGAACTGGAGATTTTCCCTGACACTGGCAATAGAGAATTACAGTAGAATCACATTGTCTATGCAGTATTTTAAAAGATTTTCAGACTAGAAAGTTTGGTTTGTAACAAACAGGATTATATGTAACAGGGATGAAAGAAAATCCTATATCTCAGTGTCTTCGTTTGCCAAAAGGTTACCAGTGCAAAGTACCAGTAATCTTTTGGCTTTTATAATGAGGATTTATTTGGGCATAAAAGCTTACAGTTCCAAGGTCGAAAAAAGTCCAACTCAAGGCAACATAAGAGGTGCTTTCTCAGCAATGTCAGCAGCCACTTGTTGAAGCAAGATGGTTGGTGAGCTCTGCCTGGTCTCTGCCTTCCCTTCCAGGCGTCCTCTCTCACGCTGAACTGCTCCTCTTTCTTCATGATTTCCGCTTCAAGCTGGCATAGGGCTGTTTTTTCCAGGCTTCCTATATCATTCTTGGCTGTTCTGCTTTCTTACCAATTTCAGCTGTAAGTGATCAGGCATATGGTTCATCTCTCCCTGGGGCCTCAGCTGTTTCAGACTTCTTTCTGTCACATGGCAGAATAAAAAAATGACAGACTTCTCTCTTCCTGTGTCTGCCTGAGTGAATGTCCATTTATATCAGACCCAGCAAGGGGGGCAGGGACTCAACCTCAGTCCAGCCTCACTGATGTAGTCCAAT
The DNA here is from genome assembly GCA_029593785.1 of Cabassous unicinctus. NCBI lineage: Eukaryota > Metazoa > Chordata > Mammalia > Cingulata > Chlamyphoridae > Cabassous > Cabassous unicinctus. The sequence goes on along the minus strand of JAQZBX010009713.1, from coordinate 20,330 downwards.
AAGAAGCCCTACAGCAATCTTAACAGTCAAGCTAATCAAAGGCCCCTCAGCTGAATTTAATGCAATCTAAGGCTATTGCACCCAGAAGAAATAGATTTGTTTACAAACATAATCTTTCTCTTTTTGGGATTCATAAAATAATCTCAAACTGCCACACTAGGTTAAGGGGGAAAGAATTACATCAACAGAGGATGGGGGAATACCTAACCTGATTATTAATAGTTTACCTGAAAACTCTTAAGAAACTTTTATGACCTCAAATTCAATATAAGCCATGAGGGTCAATGACTACTGAAATTGGATCCAAAGTCAAGAAACCTGTTAGTCCTGCCATAGTTCACATGAACTCAAACATTCTCTGATATCTTGTTTACCAAATGAACATGTGCAGGACACTGTGCTAAGCCCTGTTCATATGCCTGAAGAATATTGTTTCAATTTTTGAAATCAGAATTTGAGGTGTTTTTTTTTTTTTAACTTGAAAAAGTAATTCATTTTATAGATAAAAGGGGAAATAAAGGAAAGCACAATGAGGAAAGTCAACATCACCTTTTTACTTCCTATTAACAGGAGTTAGGCTATAAGGGAGTTGTATACAGTAGTGATGCCCAGAGGAGGGCACTCTCGTTCCAGACGACTGCCCCATTTCAGAAACTTATTCTTTGGGGACAATTAGGAGCTACAGTTTTGATGAACTTTACATCCAGTCATTTTTCAAATTATTATAAGATGCTTACAAGGTTATGTAATTGTTTTGGCACAAATATATTTGTATATTATATATGAAATTTTAATAAAGAAGGGCTAGCAAATAATGCCCAATATCCTTGCTAGTAGTGCTAGTATCCTTGCACATATTTTATCAAGCAGTGGGTGACTACAAAAGATGGGCAGCAATGACAGTTGGCTCCCAAATCTGGAAAATCTAGAGAGAGCAGCTTCATGCAGTCTGTTGTCATCAGGATTTTGGGACTTGGATGACTATAGGAAACTAAATTTCTGAAATCAATGCTGACATAACCTCTATCTCTTTGTCCTAGTCTTTTCACTAGGAATATTTTTCTGTCATTTACTCTATTTAGACCATGTTATTTTAATGCCTCCATGGTATTCCATTCAATGTATGAACTATAATTTATTTAGCCAATGTCCTTTTCATGGTAGTTTCTCATATTTCTAGGGTTTTTTGTTATTAAAATTAAAGGATTTGTCTATATGAATCTTTCTAAATTTGAATAGTTTAAATATTTTTAGGGCTTGTGATACATATTGCTAAATTTCCTTCAGCAAAGTTGTGCCAACTTGTACCTCCCCACACTCTATTGAAGTTTGGGTGTTCTAGTTCCTGTACCTGCCAACACTGTCTATAGGTATAGGAACATGTGCCCTGCCTAAATAGCTCCAATTTATATTCATTTATAATATTTATTCATAGCCACCTCTGCTAGACCCTTTTCTGGACCATGGTAATAAAATGATGAACAAGCAAATGTGACCTCTGTTTCCATGGAGCTTACAGTCTAATTACAATGACAGAAGATTTTAAAAAATAACTGTACTCAACCACAAAGTTCACTGTGTCCGCTGTTCAATCTGGGCAATGACCTCATAGATTTAGGAAGTGAAGCTAGAGAGTACTGAAGTTCAGGAGGTGATAGGTTACCAACATATAAATTCTCATTTTCTTAGCTCCTTGCCTTGTAGCTCACACTACTACGATCTCCTCCTGGACCCCTGTTTTGCTCATAGGATATAGTCAGTAGCCTATGATAAGCGATTTCATCTACAAGACCTCTGATGCTTTTCCATAATGAACACTGCTTTCCTGAATGGCTTCCTTCTTTTCTACTTCTGTCTCAGAATTAAGACTCAGGAGAAGATCCAAAAGGAGTCATTTAGGAAGACACTAGTTCTGCATTTGTTTGCTTGTAAAGTAAGTTCAGTAATCTCTTCTCACGGTCAACCCTTTCCACCCCACCAGGATGCACGATTCATGGAACCTGCTCTATATAGTGTAAAATGGAGCACATGAGTCTGGACCAGCCTCTAGCCTGTATTTTATAGCCTTGTTCCATGGAAATATAGCTTCTGGATTGCAAGTCATCCCTATTCCTTTCCCTGGACTAGTTACAAGGAAGTAGTCTTAGGCCTTTCAGGGTGCCTATGAAACTCTAGTCCCTAATTTAGGCTCTAAGAGCTCCAGTGGACTCCATAGTAGACATGGATCCCAAATTTAAAAGAATTTTCTAAGACTTAACACCTTCCCCTTACCCATCTCTGTTTGATTTCCTGCGGTTACCATCCTGGCCCTGGTATAGGTGTAGAGTATTGCGTAGGGCTCTCTTGACCTCTTGGTTGCGCAAGCAGTAAATGATGGGGTTGAGTAACGGTACAATGACAGCATAGAGCACAGAGACCAGCTTGTTGGTGTCAAAAACTGAGAGTGCCTTGGGCCGGGCATAGATGAAGATGCTGGCTGCATAGAATATGACCACAACAGTGAGGTGAGAAGCACAGGTGGAGAAGGCTTTGTGGCGTCCAGCAGCAGAGGGAATGCGCATCACAGCACCAACAATGGCCATATAGGAGGCCCCAGTCACAGAGAGTGGCCCAAGCAGGATAAAAATAGCCAAGATGAAGTCCGTAAGCTCAGCTGTAGACATGTCGGTGCATGAAAGGTTGAGTAAGGGGGAGACATCACAGAAAAAGTGGTTGATGATATTGGGGCCACAGTAAGAGAGGCGAGAAATGAGAAAAACTTTAACCATGGAGATGCCAAAACCTCCAGCCCAGGAGCCAGCTGCCAGTTGCACACACAATTGGCCACTGACAATGACAGGGTAGTGGAGAGGATGGCAGATGGCCACATAGCGATCATAGGCCATGACGGCGAGAAGGACACACTCAGTGCATCCCAGACCCAGGAAAAAGTAGAGCTGTGTCATGCAGCCCTCAAAGGAGATTAACTGTCCATGACTCTGTTTGGATCCAAGAAAGCCAGCAAGCATCTTGGGAATAGTGACAGTAACATACCAGATCTCCAGGAAGGACATGTTAGCCAGAAAGAAGTACATAGGTTTGTGGAGGGTGGAGTGGTTCCTAATTGCCATGATGATGAGTGTGTTCTCAGTCAGTACCAACACATAGGCCAGTAGAGAAAGGGAAAACAATAGTCCCCGCAGTGGCACGGGAGCTGGGAAGCCTAGCAACACAAACTCACTCACTCTCCCGCTCTGGTTCCTTCGATCCATGGGCTGGTCATGCCCACTGCTCTTCAGGAGACAAGAATACACAGTGTCTTCCAGAGCCCAGCCTTTCTTTTGGTGGGGGAAGCTATATTGATAGAATGCAATATATGTAGTGCATATAATTAATCATTGTACTAAGTCCACTGCTTTCTAATCTGAAAACAAGCTAATACAAAAGTAGACAAGAATAAGTGTCTTCGTATTGGCAACAGGATAGGAGTCTATTCTGACCCTTGGAGAAGCATATATTGAGAAGCGATCAGTAAAAATAGCACTAGTTGGTTCCTGAAGCAAATGCAGAAAAAAACAAATAATAATAATAGCATCTGTGCTACCCTGAAGTTAGAGTTTGTCTTTGAGCTGGATAGTGACTCTGTTTTGAGTAAATAAGACACACAATGTAGTAACAATAAAATATAGAACAATTAAATATTTACATATTTTATTAGTACAGAGTACTAAAAAATTTGTAGACATTAATCCATTTGCTCTTCACAACTACCCTGTGAGGTAGTACTATTATTAGCCCCCATTTAACACCTAATGAAACTGAGGCTTACAAAGATTGAGTGACTTGTTCCAGGTCGCACAGGTAATAAGAGGTACAACCAAGAAGCATCAAAACCCCAGAGCTTCTAAAATATTCAAGTAGCACGAAGGAGGGACTATGAGATACATCATGGATTTACAACCAAAAGAGGAAATATTTGGCGCTCATCTAGGGGCACTATTCTCTCTTGCAAGAAAGAGGGACCAAACCAGAATAAAGAAGTTTGCAGCAACTGTAGCATGAAAGTTCCAAGTAATCTAGTACTTAAGTGGAGGAGCAGGGACCCACCTGGAAATTAGATTAGAATGTGGATTCTGGGTGGCAGAACTGAGAATCTGATTCTGAAAGTTGGGCAAACACAAACCTATCTTGGAATGGGAGTAGACTACCTTCCTTGAGCATCAAGACCAATATAAAAGCATAAATTTAGTAGGATACTCTCTTTTTACCTTGCTATCAAAAGCAAAATTTGCCTTTTCAAAACTTCAAGCCCCTTCTGGGCCTGACATGTGTTAGAAGTTGACATTTCCACATGGGATCTGGTATGAATAAAGGGTATTGTCAGCCCAATGTCCTCACATGGCCATAGCATTGGGAGGGAGTATAGAGATTAGAAAGGAGAATGGAATGGAGTCAGCTGAACATCTGGGTGCTATTTCCTTTCAGGAGATACCTTAATTTTAGTCTTAATCCTGCTCCTCCTATATACTTAGCAGAGGCAGAATATGCTGAGACATCAAACTGCAACCTTCTAACAGTTTTATATCTGAGTTTCTCTTCTCTTTGTCATCTGCCGTCAGAACAGTACCTGAGCCCTTGGCATTTCTCACAATACTAGAGTACTGTAAGGCAACCACAAAAGGCCCACATCCCTGTCTTGCATCCATCACTCCTATTCTTATCGTCCACAACCACAATTTTATTTATTTTTCAAAAAGTGGTGGATCAACTGTTCCATATCATAGGCTAAGAGTTGTGGTAAATAAATAAATAAGAGATGCACTCAGTCTTCCAGTAACTCATAATCTAGTAGTAGGGAAGTACCTTCAACCCTGAAAGGGATATTGCCATGCCTATCCCTGCACTACACACTGGCCCACATGAGTGGGAGCCTCAAACCTATACTTGTCATTCATGGTGTTAGCCTTCATCCTTTCTCCTCTATAGCTGCTTCACATGCCATTCATGGCTCATGGTAATCGCCCTGGCCACAGACCTTCCTGCTTATCCTTTAATCTTTGTTCTCTTCTCCATTTTTACATTCAATGTTCTGCACATAAAAAAAAAAAAAAAAAAAA
>JAQZBX010009713.1:0-15134 GCA_029593785.1 Cabassous unicinctus | reverse complement strand
TGAAACCTCATCTCTCGCTATAGACTTCATTGTCTTTGCGCTCTGCATCTCCCAGCACACAATCACCTCTGTAACTTTGCTCATGCTGCAAACTTTCTGGTTGTGGCTGACTCCTACTTAGACTTCAAGTCTTGGTTCATGTGGCATCTCCTCACAAGAAGGCATTAATTACCTTTCTTATCTTTACTCTTTCCTTCTCAGGTTTGGTAAACTGTTTCTCATTACTGTTCTCATTAGGGTCAGGGCAAGCCTATATATCATTTTACTTGCTACTTTGCTGCTGCTATTGCTCAGGTAGATGCAAAGAAGGACCTATGTTGCTGAAGTCGCCCTATAGATCCTTAATGGTAATAGCAAGCAGTAGGACATAATTCCTGGACAGCACCTGGGTCCCTCAACTACAGTGTGTCTAGAATAGTATTTCCTAAGCCTATTCATCTTCTATCACAATGAATGGCCTTAACTTCCATGCAGTCACCTATGCCAGAAATCTAGAAGTTTTCTAAATTTTCTACACCCATTCCTCCCCATATCCCACCCACAAATAATTAAAGCCCTATATAAATTGCCTCTTTATCTCTCATATATGTCCCCTTTCCTCTCTCCTATTTCTACTGCCTTCACCCTAGTCTCTTGTACCAGATCCCTGCTATTTCTTGATTTAACTATTTCAATATCCTTTACCCAGTCTTTCTCCCTCCAGCCTTAACCTTCATCAATCTAACCTCTACCTGTTTCTAGAATGATATTTCTACGTAGAAATCTGGTTGTATCACTCCCTGCTGACCACAAGAACTTACAGTTTTGTAGCACACATACAATAAACCCCCCAATAAAGTATCAAAATGTATTTCATTTTAACTGTTCAACAACAATCCAGCCATTGCACACTATTTTCCTTTTTCTAAACATGTGATGTTTTTTAACTCTATGTATATTCACACTTACTTTTCTCTCTGTTAGAAACACCGAGCCCTGATCCTCAGAACTCTTATTTATCTTTCAGATTTCAGTTCCTTGGTTCTAACCCTCCAAAATATCCATATTTCTGCAGACATAATTAGATTATTTACTGGTGTTTCTGTCTCTTCTTTTGACAGTGTTTCCTGTTATAGGGTCTGCTTATAGTAACTTATCAATAAAGGTGTTATAACGGCTGGATGGATACATGGATAAACAAAAGAGGAAGGTGTGATATGGGAATAATAGATGAATTGCAGAGAATAAGAATGCAAAATAGAGAAGGTTGAATGTAAAAAGGATTTGGGTAGAAGAGATCAGGAGTAGACAATTTGAATGGATTACCGGAAAATCTGACAGATTGGAATGATGTGTAGGGAAGATACATTGAATACAAAAGAAACAATAGCTCTGCGGGGACCAGATAAAACATAAAGAAGTTAGATTGAGTGCAAAGAGACTGGATCATCTATCAATAAGATGGATAATGTTTGAGTAGGATGAACTTGCTTTATGGACAAAATATCCAATGAGAGACTATTAGGTGAAGATATACAATATGGAAAGATAATAGGAATGGATAATAGGCTGTAGGAAAGTATAAGTAGAAAAGATGAAGAAAGTGATATTAGTCTGAATGCCAATATAATGGACCACTGTGAACAATGAGGATAGGAGGGTTGGGTTTGGGTTTTGTTAAGAATAGAGAATAGGGAGTATAGAGAATGAAGCACTGGGTGGATGCAGAGAGAATACGGGAGAATTGGCCACATGAAGAGGAATACAGCAGATATCAGAATCCACTCACTTTATTCAGATGACTTCGACTCGGGGTCTTTCTGAGATGGTCAAGCTGGTTAGAACAGGACTTAGGGAGTGTATGTCAAGAAAAAAAAAAAGTTGAAGCATAAGGACAAAGAAAGATGCTACAGAAATTCCACATTCTCTTCCTCCCATAATCAGAGAACCCTGCCAAAGCAGGAAAGATGACTTTATCTTGTACCTCCCTCCTTTAGTCTTCACTTCCCTCCCTCCTTCTGACGCTTTGGGATGACTCCAAGGAAGGAGCCCAAGAGAACAAAAGAGATAAAAGAGAAAAGTAGCACTGCATCAGAGGTCAAGGAAAGGGTATGTTTGGGAAACCAGGAAAGTGACATGAAAGAATGTTACAAGACCCCCACAAATTCATACTTGTCTCTCCTTACGTTCTTCTTCATCAGTTTCCACCTCTTTCCATCATGGCACACTGTACTCAAAAGAAAACACTGACTCTAAGTCAGGCCAATTTGGTTTTATATCCTAGCTCAGTAATATAATCTTGGGCAATTTCTTAACCTCTTTGAACCTCAGATTTCTAATGTTTCAAGTGGGATTAATATACCTCACAGGGCTGTTGATAGGAATAAATGTTCTAAGATAGGCAGAGTGCCTGAAACATAAGGGCTCAATGCTACACTGTCCCTTTTTTTCCTGACCCCATATGGGTAACATTCCTTTAAATCCCTGATGTCCTCGAAGGGGCACTGAATTGAGAGTTAGGCTTTCTGGGTTTGGGTTCCATGTAATTGATATTTTTTGTTTAATTTGAGATTTTATAATATATCGGTTTATTTTCTATAAAATGATAACATCTATTTCAGGGTGCCTTGAGAATTAAATAAAACAAAGTTTGTGAAAACGTTTGGCACAGAAATTAGCCCATACTAACCCAGTGCAATGTAGAGGTTAATACTGTGAGCTCCGAGTTGCATTGCTTGAGTTCAATTATGTGGTGTTTGGCAAATTATTTAACATCTCTGTGTCTCTGTTTTCTTATCTGTAAAATAGTAATAGTAATAATGCCTACTACACAGAGTCATTGTGAAGAACAAATGAATTAATATACGGAAGTTTCTTCTGACAGTTCATAGAGTATATAGCATTTCTCAGTGAAAGTTAGCTGCTGTTTACGAAATATATGTTGAATCTAAGTCTGTTGAGAATGGAGAGCAAGGAATTATTGTTGGGAACATTGAAAAAGTAAAAGAAGGATTTTTTAGATACTGAGTTTAGGAGGGATTCTCATAAGTAATTTCAAGGAAATATTTCTCAGAATTTAAATACTCAGACACAAATGGCTATGGTTGGGAAATTATGGTTGTCTAAATCAGTGAGGTTTATAAGCCACACACGCACTGCTCACAAGCCTCACTGATCCCACAAAAGGAACAAAACTAAGTGTTCTGAGAATGGAAAAGATAATGAGGAAGTCATGGGAAAATGACCAAGCTAGAAGAAAATAATGTAGCAGTGAGGAGGGGAAAGGGCATAAAAGAATATCTGCAAATACTCTTAAAATGAAAACCTAAGTTTGAGTAATATCACATGTCACGCTCTCTCGGCCTAGAGGGGCTAACACCAAGTCTTGGTGTGTATTTCTGTCTTTTCTCCCACTTCTCAGCAAACTCTGTTCTTTTCCCCCATTTCCCAAATAAATTAATTTTTACTGGCCTAACTAAAAAAGAAAAAAGAAAAGAGAAAAAATCACATGTCGTAGACATGTAGTAAACCCTTTTGTGAATAGAGCATAAATCTGTACACACATAAAAATCATTGACATGCTATATTTTAGTTGAAAACTATCAAAGTTATGAGGAATCTTTACAAAAGTTTAGATTTATTAATGTCATTTTGCCTTTTGTGATTATTACCAGTCAATGGATCACATAAATAGGCTAAATAAAATAAGCTATAATCATTTAGATATATGTACTGTTTAATCCATTTGATAAACTCAACATCCATGAGGGTAAAGGAGATATACTCTTAGCATAACAAATACAGGTTCACATTCACTTATCCAAAACAAACGGAGCACTTGAAATTGTCAGATTTTAGAAAGGTAATATGTTGCATTCACTATATATTTCCTACCACCACCAGGGAATTCTTAAACAGTATCCTAAAATATCGTATTAATATCTCTACTGCAAATATATGATTATTTATATAACATGGAATAAATAAAAACTATGAACAATCTCTTATCATTTGGCAACAGGTTTTGCCATTCAATAAGTTTAGGCCCCCAGCTTAGGAGGAAATGCTCAGTTTTCAAAGTTGGATTTGGGTATTGCAGATAAGGGCTCATGGAGTTTGTATCTATTTAAAACCAAATGAGTGTACCAAGTTGAGAAATACCATATATATTCTAATTAAAACAGAAGTAAGAGCAGAATATTCTTTGTTCCCTTTATTTCAGATTGCTTTGAAAGAAATGAAAAAAATGAACAATAAATATTGAAAAGATAGATGCAAAAAATATTTTTTGCATCTAGTACGCTCATGGAAAATAAAAGTACTAAGCTAAAAACTGTTACATAGTTGTAAGAAATAAAACAGAAAGATCCCATGTATCTTTTGCCCAGTTTCCCACAGTGGTACTATCTTACAAACTATGGTAAAATATCATGACCAGAATATCAACACAGATACAGTAAAGATACAGAACATTTTTTATCACAACAAGGATTCCTCATGTTGCCTTTTTGTAGCCAGACCCATTTCCCTCCAGCCTTCACCCTCTGCTTAGCCCCTGGCAACCACTAATGTATTCACCATTTGTATAATTTGCCATTTCAAGAATATTATATAAATAGAAGTATACACTATGCAACTTTTGGAATTGGCTTTTTTCATTCCACATAATCCTCTGGAGAGTCATTCAGGTCATTGTGTATATCAATAGTTCATTCTTATTTTATTGCTGAGAAATATTCCATGGTATCAATATATCACAGTTTGTTCAACCATGCACCTATTGAAGGATACCTGGGTGGTCTTCAGTTTTGGGCTATATGAAGAAAGCTGCCATAAACATTTGTGTACAGATTTTTGTATAAACATAAGTGTTCATTTATCTGGGATAAATGCCCGGGAGTGCAAATGCTGAGTCATATATCAATTGCATGTTTAGTTTTTTAAGAGACTCCCAAATTATATTCCAGAGTGGTTGTACCATTATTTCCACCAGAAACATATTTGTGATACAGTTTCTCTGCATCCTTGCCATCATTTGGTTTTGTCATTGTTACTTATTTTAGCCCTTTAAATGTGTAGTAATATCTCATTTAATTTGCATTTTCTTAATGGCCAATGTACTCAAACATCCATTCATGTACTTATTTGCCATCAGTATATCCTCTTCAATGAAAAGTCTTTTCAGGTCTTTTGTCCATTTTTGACTTGGATTGTTGTTGTTGCTGTTGTTTAAACTGGTGTCTTCAGAGGTCTTTATATATTATAGATATTCGTTCTTTGCCAGGTGTATGGTTTGCAGATAGTTTCTTGCAATCTGTAGCTTGTCTTTCCATCCTCTTAACAAGGTTTCTCATAGAGCAAAGAAAGGTTTTCAATTTTGATGAAGTACAACATAACGACTTCACCTTTAGTGACAGTTTGAAGCTGAGTGGACCCCAGATGATCATGTTCTTAGAGCTAATCCATTCCTGTGCATGTAAACCCATTATAGGTTATAGGTGGGATCTGTTTATTTTTTTAGTTAGGCCAGTAAAAAGAATTTTTTGGGAAATGAGGGGAAAGATCTGGCTTCTGTGGTTACCTTTTAAACTATTAATTATTCCTCCCCTTGCTAAGGGGAGGGGCCGCAGCTGTTATTGGTTACCCCACCAACTGTGGGGGCCAACGGTGAGGCCCATTTGGAATAGCCAGGGCCTCCCCTCACAGGTGGGACCTTTTGATTTAAATTACTTCAGATAAGAGCCTTTGATTAAATTGCAGGACCCAGAGTGGGCCTTAATACTCTTACTGGAGTCCTTTATAAATGAAGGAATAAAAGTCTCAGGCACACAGAAAAAAGCCACACAAACAAAGAAAAGGAACCCAGGAGCTCAGAGAGGAACCTGGAGAAAGAAAAGCCACAGATGGAGTCACTCAAAACAGAACTAGCAGGAGGCCTGGAGAAGAGAAGAGAGACTAGCAAGTAGCATTGTGCCCTGCGATGTGCTTGACTGACTGCCCACAGCTGAGAAAGTGAGCCTGTAGGAGAGGCAGACACCAGCAGAGCCACCATTTTGCCTTGCCACTTGGCATGAGTCCAGGATTGCCAGCAGCTGACCTTTGGTGAGGCATCATTTCTGATGATGTCTTGATTTGGACACTTTCACAGCCTCAGAACTTTTGACCTAATAAATTCCCACTACTAAAAGCCAACCCATTTATGGTATATTGCATTGACAGCCTTTAGCAAACTAAAACACCTTTTATGGATCATGTCTTTTCTGTCAAGTCTAATACTAGTTTGCTCAGCCCTAGATCCCAAAGATTTTCTCCTATTTTTATATTTGAGTCCATGATCCACCTTGAGTTAATATTTGTATAAGGTGTGAGACTTTGGTCAATGTTAATTTTTTTGCCCATGGATGTCCAAATGCTCTAGCATCCTTCGTTGAAATGACTACTTTTTTTCCATTAAAATGTTTTTGTATATTTTTCAAATTAAATTGTGCATATGTTTATGTTTATGGGTCTATTTCTGGGTTCTGTATTCTGTTTCTTTGATTTATATGTCTATGCCCCCACTAGTACCACAGTCTTGATAATTTTAACTATATAATAAATCTTGAAATTAGGTAGCGATTCCTCCTACTTTATTTTTCATTTCAAAATTGCTTTACTATTCTAGTTCCTTTGTTTTCTATATAAATTTTAGAATAGTATTGTCTAGGTCTGCAAAAATATTACTTGGATTTTGATAACAACTGCATTGAACTTGTGTATCAGTCTGGGAGAATTGACACCATTACCATCTTAAACATTGCAGTGCATGAACACAGTATGTCTCCCCATTTATTCAGATCTTTGATTTCTTTCATCAGCATCATGTAGTTCTCATCATATAATTCCTATACATGTTTTTGTTAGAGTTACCCCTAAGTATTTCTCTTTTTTAGAAATTATGAATGATATTGTATTTCTCATTTCAATATCCACATGTTCCTTGCTAGTGTAAAGAAATACACTTGATTTTTTTGTATTTATCTTGATTTTGGTAAGTTCTGTGACCTCGCTGAACTCACATATTAGTTTTAGGAGTGTCTTTGCAGATTCCTTTGGGGCTTCCTATGCAGACAATCAGGTCATCTGTAATGCCGATAGTTTTCCTTCTTCCTTTCTAACCTGTATACCTTTGATTTCCTTTTCTTTCCTTGTTTCACTGCTTAGAATTTCCAACACTGTGTTGAATAAAAGGCGAAAAAGTGAACAGCCTTGCCTTATTCCCTATCACCATTAAGTACAATGCTAGTAAAAGTTTTTTTGTAGATGCTCTTCATCAAGTAGAGGAAGTTCACCATCTACTCCTATTTTCTGAGAGTATTTATTATGAAGTGATTTTGAATTTTGTCAAATGCTTCTGCATCAGTTGATATGATAATGCAGTATTTGTTATTTATCCTGTTAATATGAGGAATTAAATTGATTTTTTTAAATATTATAACAGCCATACATCTCTGGAATTAATAAGTTGGTCATAGTGTGATGATTCTTTTTATACATTGCAGAATTCTATCTGCTAAAATTTTGTTAAAGATTTTTGTGTCTACATTCATAAGAAATACTGGTCTATAGTTTTATACTGTCTTTTTCTGGTTTTGGTATCAGAGTAACACTAGATTCATAAAATAAATTAGGTAATGTTCTTTCCCATTTTCTGGAGAAATTTTGTAGAATTTGTGTCAATTCTTCTTTAAATATTTGGTAGAATTCTCCAGTAAAACTATCTGGGCCTGGATATTTTTCTTGTGGGAGATTTTCAATTCAGAATCTAACTACCTTCATAGCTATTCAAATTATTTATTTTACATCAGAAGAGTTGTGAGAATTTGTGTTTTTCAAGGAAGTTTTCTATTTCTTCTAAGTTGCCAAATTTATGTGTATAGAACTGTTTATAGTATTCAGTTATCCTTTTTATATCTTCAGGGTTTGTAGTTATATCCTCCTTTTCAGTCCTGAAATTAGTAGTGTCTTATTTTTTGTTGTTTTTATCTTGTTAGAGGTTTGTCAATTTTATTGATCTTTTCACAGAATGAGGTCTTTGGCTCCTTGATTTTCTCAACTTTTTCTCTGTTTTCAATTTCATTGATTTGTGATATTTATTATTTCCTTCTTCCTGCTTGCTTTGGGTTTATTCTGCTCTTCTTTTCTAGCTTGTTGAGATGGGAGCTTAGATTATTGATGTGAGATTTTCCTTTAGTCTTATAAATTTCCCTCTCAGCATTGCTTTGGCTGTGTCCTACAAATTTTGATATGCTGTAACTTCATTTTCACTCAGTTTAATGTGTTCTATTTCCTGTAAGTCTTCCTCTTTGACACAATGATTATTTAAAAGCATATAATTTAGTTTTCAAGTGTTTGGTGATTTTCCTGTTATCTTCTATTATTGATATCTAGTTTGATTCCATTTTGATCAAAGAACATACCCTGTATGCTTTCAATTCTTTTGAAATTGTTGAGGTTTACTCTATGGCCAAGGATATGGTCTATCTAAATATATGTTCCATGGGTATTTGAAAAGAATGTGTATTCTGCTGTTCTTGGAAGGATTGTTCTATGTCAATTAGATCCTGTTGATTGATGGTATCATTGAGAAAATCCTTGCTGATTTTCTGTTTTATTGTTTTATCAATTGTTGAGAGATGGATGATTAAGTTTTCAACTACTAGTGTGGGTTTATCTATTTCTGTTTTCAGATCTGTAAGTCTTTGTTTCACATACTTCACAGCTCTGTTGTTTAAAACATCACTTTTAGAATTGCTATGCCTCCATGGTGGATTGACCCATTTGTCATTATATAATGTTTCTATTTCATTTTCTTTGCTCTGAAGTCTACTATATCTGATATTCATATTGCCACTGTTTGATTGATTGCATGATATATCATTTTTTCCAGTAACTGATAAAATTATCTAGACAAAAATTCAGTAAGAATATAAAACTTTTGACCAACACTATGAACCAAATTGATCTAATTGGCATTTATAGACTACTACACACAACAATTTTAGAAAACACATTTTCCTTATAATTGTCTATGGAATATTCACATAGATACGCCATATTTGGGGCCATAAAGTAATTTTAATACACTTCAAAAGAATCAAAATCACACATCGTATGTTCTCTGTCCAATAAAAAAATTAATTTAGAAGCCAGAAAGAAAGATAACTGGAAAATCCACAAATATTTAGAATTTTAACAATATATTTATAAAGTACCCATGGAAATCACAAGAGAAATTAGAAAGTATTGTGTGCTGAGTAGTATAACAAACATGACATATCAAAATATGTAGTTAAAGCAGTTCTTAGAGTAAAATTTGTAGTTTCAAATGTCTATATTGTATTGAAGATTAAAAATCCAGCTATCACAATAATAAAGTTGAAAGTTAAAACAAATTAAACCTTATATAAGTAGAAGGAAGGATATAATAAGAACAGAGTAAAACTCAATAAAATAAAACGTTAATATACAACCCAAATAAATCAATGTTACAAAAGATCATTTGAATAGATTAATAAAATTCATAATCAAAAGAAAACATAATCTACTAATATCAGGAATAAAATGGGAACATTATTATAAGTTCCATGAATATTAAAAGGATAGTAAGGAAATATTACAAACAAATTTATGCTAATAAAGTGACAGCTTCAAAGAAATGGATAAATGCTTTGCAAGACACACAAGTTTTAAAATACTGACATAAGAACAAATAGAAGATCTGAATATCTCTATATCAGTTAAAGAAATTGAATTTATAATTTAAAACCTTCCCAGGAAAAACAAAGAAATAAGAATGGCCAATAACCAAATAAAAATGAATGAATATCATTAGTCACCAAGGAAATAGACATTGCCCCTAGAATTACTAAAATTCAAAGCACTGACAACACCACATTTTAGCAAAAATGTGGAGCACTGGAACTTTTATTCATTACTGGAAAGAAAACCAGCAAAAAAAAAAAAAAAATACAATCCACTTGGAAAATGGTTTGGTAAAGAGTAGATATCGCTATAGCTATAGCTATAGATATATACACACATATCTATCTATAGATAAATAGATAGATAGATAGATAGATAGATAGATAGAGATTTAAACATACTCTATGTCCCAACAATTCCACAGCTCAGTATTTACTCAAAAGAAATGAAATTATGTCCACAAAAAAGATTTAAAAAGGCTAGGCATAGAAGCTTTACTCATAAAAGCCAAAAACTGGAAACAAACCAAATATTCATCAATAGGAAAATAAATTAAGCAAATTATAAGTATGATATATTCTTTTTATATATATATTCTTTTGATGGAATACTTCTCAGAAAAAAATAGAAAAGAAAAGAAACAAATACTGTTACACACAGCAACATGGATGAATCCCAAGAATGTGTTGGATATAAGAAACCAGACCTAAAAGAGTACATACTATATTATTATTTAGTTCTAGAACAGGCAGAACTAATCTACTATGATAGAAATCAGAACTGAATGTGAATCACTTTCCGTGGTGATTGAAATAGTCTATACCTTGATTCAGGTGTGGATTACATGAATGTGTGCATGTGTCAGAATTTGTCAAACTATAACCTTAATATCTGTGCATTTCACTGGAAGTCAATTATACCTAAAATTTTTTTAAGGGGAGAGCACAAACACGGTCCTCCACTACCACAAATTATGCAGTCGAGTTTCCTGCATTTGGGGAAATCACAGAGGTCAGCACATCCTGAATGCAATGGATAAGCCTCACTCTGGGAAAACCACCTTCGTTATCATAGTATCTCCTCTGCTAGTTAAGTATTTTGAAGAAGGGAAAAACTAAAGGAAAAAAAAAGGAGAAGTAAAACTACAGTTATCTAACAATATCTCAATTATTTTTTGCTCTGAAACAACCATAGCTGAAGAATCCATTACCATATACCTTCTGCCAATAGAGCTACATGGCTATATAATTTGAATATGAAACATCAGGACATTTGTTGAAAATTCTCCACTTCAATTAAGAAGTTTTAACTTTCCAAAAGACAATACACAGATTGGGGGCATATTACATTACTGCTACAGATATTTGTTTGCTCTCTCTGGAACAATTATACATCCCTGCAATACAGAGGTCTAACTTGATATTGAGACTTGTTGTATGTTTCCCTATGCAAGAATTATGCATTTCCATCCAGCCAAACTCATCTGTGGCCAAGTGACTTCCTGTGGTCAATGAAATGTGGGTGAAAATGACATGTGTCAATTCTGAGTTGAAATTTTAACAGGGATCTTGTGTTACACCATCTTTCTGTTCTCTCTCAGCCATGAGATAGACAAGGTTCCATATAGAGGATACTCCATTTGCCTGAGCCCTCAAATGAGGAAGCCATGAAGCAGTGTTGCAGTAAATCCACACTGAACATGTAGCATAAATGAAATATAAACCTTTGTTGATGAAACCCAGTGATATTTTGGTGTTGCTTACTCTTCCAGCATATTCTACAATATCTTGACACTTTGATGTAAGGTACTTCTGTAACAAATAACTAAAAATATGAGGCAGTGGCCCTGAAGCCAGGATGGAGGTAGTGATGAAATTGTTTTAGGAAACTGGACAGTAGTAAAATATTAGGTTAAACAGTCACCTGAAAAATACTGGAAAACAGATAATGAGATAAATAAAATTATGACTTAAAGAAAAGAAGTCAGGAAAGAATGTTAGTGGCATGCCTTGATTGTCATTGGATGTAGATGACAAATATTATAAGAAATAAATAAATTCAAAGAGGGGGCCCATTTGAAAAGAGAATAGAGAGGACCTAGAAATTCTGGCTGCTCTAGAATATGACAAGATATGGCTTATACTGTGATTGTATGGGACTCGGGTTGTCTGTCTTGCAAAGAGGTATTTTGAGTGAGGATGAAAGAAAGGTGATTAGTGCTGAACAAATGAACAGACTGTGGTAGATTATATTTTGTCCCAAATATACACTACCCCCCTTTGTGTAGGCTTTTACATCCCTGGTTTATTGATATCATTCTTATTCATGTGCCTGGATTTGGCCAGCTATCTAAGAGGACACAGGATGTGTCAATTCTGAAAAGATTATTTAAGAACTAGAATATGGTTTGCTAAGTCTTTCTTTACTTCTTTCATAAAGTTAGCAATGTTCCATTTGGAGATTTCTCTATCACTTTGGTCTGAGAGTGACAAATATATGAAGCGGAGCTGCAACTGGCCTGCAGTGTATATGTGTTATTGTTACCGAATTCCCTCTAGGTTCTTGGCTATGTTACATAAAAGAATTTAAGAACATGCCAGCTTAGTTAGGAAAGTAGTTTATTAAGGAAATGAAAGAAGAGAATAGAAATGGGAGAAAATAACAGATTACAGGTTCCTAGGTGTACTTGTAGGCTGGTCCAGGCAGAGAGAGAGATTTTTGCATGTGTGGCTACTTTTAAGCCATTAATTATTCCTCCCCTTGCTAATGTTCAGGAGAGAGGTCGCAGCTCTTTGCTGTTTTGATTGATTACCCCACCTGTCAATCCCCTCCCAGGGGGAGCAATGATAAGGCCCCTTGAAAATATCTGGGGCTTTTCCTTGATCCCGGACAAAATCCCATTCTAAATGGAGGATTCTCGTGGCATTCTTCCAGCAGCCTTCTTGTGGGGTTTTTCTCTCAGTTCCAGGTGAAATTTCATGGCCACGTGTTTCACGGCCATGTTTTTCTGCCAGGTTTTAGATTCTTCTCAATCCTTAAACTAGCCTGCCTCATTATGAGTAATAAATAAACCTTTGCTACTGGCAGCCCTTGAAAGTTTGGGATTGTATGTTTCTGTAGCATAGCCTAACACATTCTGACTTATATAGATAGGATACTTTGGAAACTTATTTTTTATTTTTTTAAATGGTGGAAAAATCAGTAGATCCTGGTGACTTCATTCATTCTTAAATAAATCTGTAATTTGTTCATATTTCAAACTTGTGAAGGTGGGAAAAAGCCTAAAGAGTGAAAATGCACACAAAGAGTAGAAACACATTACATTTTCTAAATTTTGGAAAAAAGTGAAAAAAGTGAATAACAATGCTAAATTTAAAACTAAATATTAATATGAAAGAAAATTTACTATTAATGTTTCAGAACAGAAACTATATGTAAATGAGAAAAGATATTGATGTGCTGAAGTAGATTGTATAACATGCACAATTTCACGTTTTTGCATCAAATAAGCAAGAAAATGGATAATTTCTTCATTTGGCAGAAACCATAATAAAATTTAGCAAACATTTATGCAGAATAAAAGCAGCAAAATCATATAATATCATTTGTTATATTGAGATGAACTGCAAAGGAAAATAGTGAAATTTTAAGATGAATAAAAAGATGTTATTTGAGGTAAAACCATTGATTTAACCCATAAAACTGATAATTACCATTAGAATTGGGTATTTCAAAAATGAAAATATTTTTGTACATTAATTTTTTTCTGGATTTTGTCTAGACGATAAACCAGCTGGAGAAGTATTATATACATGATTAGTAGTTTTAATTGTAGCTTATTAAAACTACACTTAAACAAAAATAATTTGAGAGGCTAGTGGTATGACAAAGTGGCAAATATATGTGAAAAATAAAAGAGATTTAACAGAAAATACTTTAACAATTCTAGGGAAATGTATTTTCTTTAGTCTGTTCACTTTTTAAACTTGACATTGGATTATGAGCAAAAAACTATTTTTATAGCACTGAATTTTTTATATCATTCATAAACTATGCAAATATTTTTCAACATTAAGGATGCATTTGATAGTACTGAAAACATATGATAAAGATAAATTTTCCATTATTAAATACAAAGTGAGAATGACAAGTTATCATGCTAATAAAAACTCAATAAAAGCTCAATAAAAATAAATTATTATTTTTGAAATTTTCATAGTATTAATAATGGCATAGAATGTAGAATACAAGGGCAAAGGTATACCCTTGAAAATATTCACTTTTAAATTATCTTTGTACTATATTGATATGATGTTTTCAACTGACTTAATGTTCTAAGCAAATAACATTAAATCTGTATTTGTAATGTCCTGAGGGAATTATGAAATTCCTTGAAGAACAATGGAGGATCAATGATTTTTAAATATATATTCCTCAAACTCAGTAAATCTCTGAGTCTCAGCATTGATATCAACATCCCTAAAATAGAATACACTGGCAAAATTAAAATGAACAATTTTGATTTTGAATTCTTCAACCAGTCTGCCTATGTTCAAAAACTAAATTTCAAAATCAGTTTTTAAAAAGTTTAATGGCTATAACAATATTATCTTTAAGAGAAAAGTTTATGACACTTAAAGAATATCATGATCTTTTCAAGAATTACTTCAATAATTACTATATTCAATAGTTGAATAGTAAGAAATATAATATCAATGGGGCATGCATGTTGATGAACTCAAACCATCAGTTGAATTCTGAAATTTAATGTGACAACTCAGCAAAAAATTTATAATGTATTTGCATATATAATTTTTGGACATTTCTGAATACCTGTATGCCTCTCACTAGCATTGTCAATATCAGTTACCAGTGAATAATGCAGTTTCTCAAAAATAAACTTTATTAAAAATGCAGTAAGGTCTATTATGTCACAAGAAAGACCATCAAGCCTCTGAGCATTTCTACATAAACAAAATGTTGGAGCAAGTAAACACTGAAACTGATAAAAGAATTTCATTTCCGTGAAAGTAAGATGCATTATTAACATAACTAATTATTATAGCCCAGTGACTTTGAGTTCCTATTATCATTAGAAATTCAAATTTACATTTATTTTATGTTTAATAATTTGGCTTAAATAGTTTATACCAAAGCTTTGTTTGTTATAAAATTCTATATGTTTAAAAATATTTTGCTGGAGGAAGAGGTGCTGTTTTCTAATTTACAGCAAGACATGACTCTGCTTAGATTGCACCTGCTAAAGTCTATGTACTTTTATCAGAGCATTTATCATACTATTAACTCTTAACATCTCTATCACTAAGCTCTTTAATATTTCTTAGCAAATCATTAGTTGTAGTTGAGCCTCAATATCATATTGAATCAATAACTGAAGTAAAGATTTTCAG